>CAJUYG010001060.1:45177-61335 GCA_910591675.1 Galerucella calmariensis
TTTTTATAAATATAATATACACCGGTTGGGGCATCTGAGAAATTTTCTCAAAAAAAGAATTGATAAGAGAATTTAGTTTTTTAGCGTCATCGTCTTTTTATCGTGAATGAACCATACCATTCGAAACTATTAAATATTAAATCATACCCTTCTTGGTGTGCGTCATCGATTGTTAATGTCCTAACACATTACGTAGTAGGCAGACCCAATATTTTTTGTGGAATGTTTCACAGTTTCTAAAAAAATCGTCTGTTTTATGACAGATCTTTTGCGTTAGTTTTCCAAGGAAATGTCGAGCACCAGATCAAAAATACTTAATGACCAAAGTAAATACATATTATTTGAACTCATTGATTTTTGTTTACAATAATTAATCAATAATTTTGTATGACAGTAACATACCTGTATACGCTTCATGCTATTAGTTCAACTATGTGGTCCTGTAGCACAATGAAGAAAGGCGCTGCATAAGCTTATTTTCGATCTGTACATGCTGAGTTCAAGTCCCGGCTACTGCATTTTTTATATTTTTTTCAAATCAAATTTTTTCGTAGAGGAAATAGTGTATGCAACTCTACGAAGCTCGCCTATGACTCGTTTCGTATCTCGGTTAATGCTTGTGTATTAATAACCATCATTACATGATCGTTGCATAATAACTGATTAAATGAAACAAAAATGATTTCCGTCAATTAACCTACATTGTTAGCTAGCTGAAGCAAAAAATTCTGATGTTAGGAGAAGATGAAAGATGCTAGTATTCCAAATGAAATTATACATCTTGTTTCCCTTTGGGGTACTTTAGAAGGTGTTAAAGATAGTGACCATGTCAGCTGGGACATAATAATTGTAATTAATCCGATCCGATATTAAGATTATTTATTGTGCAGTATGAAAAATTCATACCAGGTCCCACTGATCTGGTGGTGGGAGGAATATTAACATTAATTCAAGGAAGCAGGAAGAACCATATTTTTTTGAGTAATTTTCATTTTGTTAATTCCATGATTGCTAGTTTCAATAGAGTTTAATGTTGTATTGGAAATGCTGATTTTGTATGTTATTAATGCACTCTTTCGCTACTGAAATAGATTTTCAGCTACCATGGCGTTTTAATGCAGTAATATCACCACCGGCATCATGATTGCAGATGTTTTTCGAAAAAAATGCTCTGTATATAAATTCTCATCAGGTAGATTGAGATATGTTGCTATTTGCATTTCCAAATCACCAAATGTATTAATACCAATTGTTTAAACTTTATTTCTAAATATTAGAAAACGTGGCAACTCCGTCCGACAGGCCGGAGTCAATTCTCTTTTTTATGTATGTTATTGTTTTTGAGCGCTAACGACCAACAAAGGCGAGAACTCACCACTTCTTACTTTGCTTTTGCTGCTGTAACTACCACTGTGACATGTGCTATTTTTAAACAATAAGTAATATACAGTCGACTCTATTAACAAATAAGTTTATTTGAACCAGCAAAACCTCTATATATAAACACCAATATTTTGAATTGTGCATTTTCCATTAAAATAATTAATGAAAAAAGATGGGGTGAAGTCAATTTCCTGCCATAGATTCATATATTTTTTACAAATTTCGTAGTATGATCTGACAATTGGATAGGAATCTACGACAAACGTCAAATACACAACATGCTTGATTGAAAAATTATGGGTTCCTATTGATTGAAAATCTGTATTATAATGGATCTCATTTTGAAACGGATTAGAAGCATATTAGTGTATTATCATATACCGGTGTAGAAAATAGTTATTTATGTATCATTGTGTATCAGAGTCGGGTCTGCAAATTGAGCGAGCATGCAAAGATATTCGCCGAGGTGGATATTAAATTGTTCTTAAATCCCTACCAAAAATTGCCAACTTTTAATGGAAAATCGACAATTTTTGAAGAATTTGTTGTCCGCTGTGCAAAAGAAAAGTTCCAGCTTCTCTATCCGTTCCTTTTTATTAACAACACTAATATCCACACGTATAATCTGGCAGATTTCGTAGATAATTAATGTGACAACAGCAAATATGACTGTCGATGTCATAGTCATTTTCGCACCGTGCTGTATCATAGTGACCACAGGAGGAGAAAAGTACTTGATGTCAAAATTGACGATTTTTCATCATACTACGTCTGATGTTATTTTTTTGTAAAGGTCGACGAAAAGCATATTTTCCTATTTTTCGATTTAATTATTTCATTATTGTGTCCCCACTTTAAAAAAAAATCCTTTATTATCTTCCATTATCTATAAGACTGACCTATATAACCGGTTACTGGCATAAATCGAAGATTAAATACTTTAACCTTTCTCAGGGATAGTGCTTACTCATATATTTTTATTTTATTATATATATTATATATTTTTCTATATTTTCACCGTTTCGTTCCGTTGATTTTCCAACAAAAGATTATACACATTTATACAGATAATCATGCATTGTTTGTATAATACTGGGCTGAAGGTAATGTCGTTACATATAAAGGAACAAGGGTTCGTACCTATTAAGCTTCCTTTTTTGGATGTGAGACTCTGTTTTGATGTTTTAGGATTTGTGTGGTTAGTTTGGTATTTTCCGGCTCACGTATTATACCAAATTTTTCATTCAAAATTCAATCATGAATTAATATTCGATCCAATATTTGTCTGCATTTAAGATTCATCAATATGTCTCGGCAGCTTTGTAGAAGCAGTTACCAAATTAATTGAGATAGTATAAGATAAACCATACAGTTGTTGAAAAAAGTGATGTTTTTAGTGATACAGTAGAAAATAAGTGGCATTTTCTTGGGAAAAGTGTTTCTTAACGGCGTCCGTATTCAAGTACATTGAGGAAAAATGTCTATAGATATTCGACGATTAAGTCAAAGCTACTGTTACCATTGTTATAAAATTTTGTTCAAGTGTTTTGAAAGTTAACAGGTTCCATGGATTTGTTTTGACGTATAATCAGCTCGTATTGAGTTAATACTTTCAAAAATATTATCTTTTTGGATTTTACGAGAACTTAAACATCAATATAATAATACATTTTCCAATAAAACCAAAAGTCACAATTGTAAAATCAGAGTAAATTGGCTCGATAACATGAAATTAGAGTAAGTATTCAATGTCTTCAGTTCGTAGCAAACGCAAATCTTAAAATAGAGAAGAAAGTTAAGATAGTACCTATGTCAATATTGTTGATAAATATTGAAGATGTTGGATAAAACTGCATGTTATTAACCTTAGACAAGTAAAACAACGGGATTGTAAACCTGAAAGATATAAATTCTGATGGGACTACCAAAGTCAAAAGCTATTAAGAAATTAATATCGTTACAGAATCAGTTGACCAAGATCCCACAATTAGCAAGTGGAATATGACACCACAAACAAATACGTCTTTCGCAACTGAAAATGTGGCTGCAGCCACATTTTTATCACTACGGATGAGACCAAGATTTCTTGCCAGTGGATGAACTGTATGAAGTATATTTTTGTGGAATGTCTCAAGGAAGTACTGACACAATCCAAAATTTTTTCAATGCACCTATCCCTTTTCACCTTCACGCGTCAAGGATTGCTGCTGGTGTCAAATATGTTAAAAGTCTGTTACACTATCACATACTACTTGTTATGGTAATGTGTATAATATATACTTTTTAGAGAAACGCTAAACGATCGAGGATCTCCCTTCTTTATGCCTGTATGCCCCCGTTGTTGATTGAGTAACCGTTATCTGAATCGATGTATTAGTGAATATGCAGAAGCTTGGATTCGTTGGCCTACACAGTTATATGATCCTTCAGACTACATATTATGGTATAAGTTCATTTTCCACGTTGCGTCAAATCACAGCGACTTGTTGCTGGGATAAATCGCTGCGAGAAAAAGTACAATCAGCATATCAATAGTTTGTTGCTGCGACTTATCCAGGCATAGGGGAAACGTAACGTGTTGCCAACTTGTTTGACAGTGACAGCAATGTTAGAGCGGAGCAGCCAATAGAAATTTTGGCTTGTGCGACAAAATCCACCAGAAAAATTACCAAGTCGCAGCGACTTCTCGCTTGAAAATAGAGCAAGTTCCAATTCATGCGACCGACGCACCCAACGGAAAAAACTCCAAGTTGCATGCAGCTTTTTCGAGTTGCAGCGTCATCTCGCACCGTGGAAAATGGACTTTACATAGGTGAATACACGTCTAGATTTGAGATAAAAATTTGACGACACTTTAATGACCACAAAGTTGATACTCAAGCGAATTGTCTATTTGTAAAAACGACTAGCATTTTGAAAACTCACCATTGAATATTTTATGTGTCGATCAAACCCATTCTGATTTGTTTCCAATAATTATTTGTTAAATTGATTACTTCATCATTAAATAATACCAATAATAATGCTGAGTCAATCAATCAATCACAGCACGATGTAACTAGCGCACTCTATGGGAGTAGAAAAAAATGCATGCAGTTCCAATTTGATGTTATGAGTAATTTGTATATGATTGTGAGAAATATGTATACAAACTTGTTCAAACTCCCTTGCTGTTAAAAAATATAACTGTATGAAAAACTGAGAAACAGTAGTTCGTGTGGTGAAATATTCTGCAGGTTTGTTATTCATGTTTAAATTGAATGGAAAGTTATGCTTAAATCTTTTGGATTTTCCATCAGCAAAGTTGACGTTGGAATCACCAGCTAGAAATAGAGAACGAAGTTCATTTTCCTCATTTATTGCGTTTTGCATTTTTTATAACGCACTTTGGAATAAGTAAATAAAAAAACACATGAAGTACTCATGCGTATGGTACAGCAGGTTGAATATTCGCTGCTTTACGGGATGATTCATCACTATTGGGGCTTAGGCTAAGAGCCCATTACGAGTGTTGGGACCAGCATATATGGCAATATGACCAAATATCCCTTATGTATGTATATTGGGGTGATATTCAGAGAGGCCTGGGAGATCTCTTGTACCTTAATATGTGTCAACAAAATATTGTCGTGGAAGACAATTTATTTTTAACAATAACTGTTATCAAAATCGGCCTAGAGGCATAGCTTCAGATAAGGAATATAATTTTATGTAATATTTTGAGGGGGCGATAAGTAGATGGTGATAATAGATGATGCCCAATAAGCGACTACCCCGGCTGCCTTTTCAAAATGCACCAATTTGAAGGTACATATACGCCCAAGGCTATACAACTAGGAAAGGACTTAATTTTAGAGATGTTCAAATAGGCATCGGTCACGGTGACCGCACGACAGTTAGGGTTTAATAAACTTTGAATAGGGCAGTGGTTAGTCATATTTCGATAATGAATCGGTATATTAGACGAAATACACTTCAGAGCCATACTAGAGAGGTGATTGCTGATGTACCGAGTGACCAACTAAGAACGGCCGTCGACTATATCTCAGGAGTGGATTGTAGCACAGGTTTGAGAAAAAAAAATTATAACGAAAGTGGCATCGAGAAACGCCTGGAAATTATTTTTAGAATTGTAGGTACACCGCCAGAGGGCGTATTTCACAATTAAAATTTTAAAATGCAAAATCTTTCAAAACTCACTCTATTAAGGAGCGTATTAAATATTATAATAAGATTCCTCCACAAATTTCGCATACTTTTAATGCGACAAGTTCAAGTCTATATCTTCAAATAAGGAGTGGGGGAGAGTGGGAACCTTGTTACGAAAAAACTCCTGTAATTCTGGTTCTGATTGACCGATTTCAATAAACTTTATGTTGTTTGAAAGAGCTTTTGCTGAAAAATCGGAAGTTTGTAAATATAAAGCAATCTAATCAATAACATGAATGCTAGAGGGCGCTGGATTATTTTTTTTTTAAATATTGTGTTTTCTCGTAACAATTTTAAATGGAAGCACACAAATTGGAGTAGGTCGTTAAAAAGTACACTAAATTAGTAATAAAACACTACAAACCGCAAGACGATATCTCTTTCCTATCCTAAGATATCGTGAGAAACAGATAAATGGCGGGTTTTGTTCATCCAACGTCTAGAAGGCTGGTTCGCGTTGACAAAAATTATTAAATTCAGCCTGAATAAGAAGATATCACATTGGTCTGCGATAATTTAAACTGTTATCATACTAATGTTATGGTTGCCACTAGATTACCCAAATGTAATTGTTGGTGCTTGTTGATGAATGCCCCTATATTTATTAGAATTTTTTATATTTTCAATCAAACTGTCCTTTGCCATAAATTTTCAATTTTGTTCTGATTGATGATGTCAATAAAAATGAGTTGTCAAAGAAGTTGTAAATAAATTGGTATATATATATATATATATATATATATATATATATATATATATATAATCATACACCCTTTTACCGTTAGGTGTCGGGTTTACATTTAATTTCAATTTTCATATATAAACGTTTTCCATGCTCTTCTGTCTTTTGCTAATATAGCTGCTTCTTTCCATGTCTTCCCTCTTTGTTGTATTATGTTACCCACCTCTTTATTCCATGTTTGCCTGGGTCTTCCCCTTTGTCTTTTTAGCTGTGTTTTTGCTTCGTATATTCTTCTTACTTGTCTGCTATTACTCATTCGTTGTATATGTCCCCACCAGCTCAATTGTCGTTGTTCAATAAATTTCAAGATTGGTTCAACCCCCAATTCTTCTCTTATACTTGTATTCCGAACTCTGTCCCTCCTTGTTACTCCTATTATTCGTCTCAGGTACTTCATCTCAGCGGATTGGATTTTACTTTTTTGTGAGTTTGACAGAGTCCATGATTCACATCCATATGTTAGTATAGGTCTATATATGGTATTAAAAACTTCAATTTTCGTTTGTTTAGAGATTTCTTTTTTATTGGTAAATTTTTGGTTCATTGCATAATATAATTTTATTGTTTTATCTATTCTCTCATTTATTTCAATATCTTGTTTTCCATTTTGTGCTAAAGTTACTCCTAAGTATTTAAATTCTTTTACTTGTTCTATTTGAATATTGTCTAGTTTGATTTTAGTTTCAATATTTTGATCACCTATTATCAATATTTTGGTTTTATTTATATTTATTCTCATTCCTTCTTCTTCCAGTGCTTGTTTCCATATATTTAAGTTTTCTTGTAGTTGTTTCTCATTTCCTGCCACTAATACCACATCATCAGCAAATACTCCTTCAGATATTACCACTCTTTCTAAATTTTTATAGCCCACAAACATGGCTTTGGTTTTTCTTTCACATTTCTTTATTATAGTATCCATGTGTACATTAAATAGGGTTGGGCTTAGTCCTCCACCTTGTCTTAATCCCGTCTCTGTTTTGAATCCATCTGATTTTTTATTATTTTTTATTACATAGTTAGTATTTGTTTTATATATATCTTGGATAATTCTTATTATTTTGCTATCTATGCATCTTTCTTTCAGGCCTCTCCATACTTTTGTTCTAGGGATTGTGTCGAATGCTTTTTCCAGATCTACGAAAGCTAGATATATATTTTTATTTTGTGGTTGTCTCCTTTCAATTATTTGTTTGATTGTGAAAATATGATCTTGAGTGCTTCTCCCAGGTCTAAATCCACTCTGTGGTTCCGACAATTGTGTTTCTAGTATTGGTTTTAACCTGTTATTTATTATTTGTTCATAAATCTTTACTATAGTGTTCAGCAATGTTATTCCTCTGTAATTACTGCAGTTCTTTTTGTCTCCTTTCTTGTGTATAGGTGTTATTAATGCTGTCCCCCATTCTTCCGGTATTTTTTCGTTATTCCAAGCTTTATTTAAAATGTCAAGTGTTATTTGAGTACCTACTTCTCCCAAGTTTTTTATCATTTCAGCCGTGATCTTATCATGTCCTGGTGCCTTTCCATTTTTTAGTACTTTTATTACCGTCTTGAGTTCGTCCATTTTAATTTCTCCATTTTCGGTTTCCTGGTCAATATTGCTGGTATTTTCGGGTTGTTCTAGGCTCTCCTCACTTTCTTGTGCTTGTTGTCCTAATAATTCTTGAAAATGTTCTTTCCATCTATTAATGATTTCAGTTTCATTTTTTAGTATTTCCTGTTTTTTATTTCTGACATAAAATTCACTTACTGATTTTTCTTTTCTAAATGATTTTAAGACTTTGTAGAATAGTTTTTGATTGCTTGAACTGTCTGTTTCCATTTTATTTCCAAAATCAGACCACATCTTTTCTTTTGCCACTGCTACTAAATCTTTAACTATTTTTCTTTGTTTTTTGTAAATTTCATATTGCTCTGGAGTATTTTTTGTTAGATATTTTTTCCATTCAATTTTTTTATTTTTCACTTCTTTTTTAATTTCATTGGTCCACCATGCTGTTTGCTTTTTCCGATTATTTGTTTTACAAATTCCACATATTTCGATAGCTGTGTTAATAATTATGTCTTTGAAGATATTCCATCCCTGTTGTATATTTGACTCTTTTATGTCATTTATTCTATCCTTCAGCTTTTTTTCTGTTTGTTGTTGATATCTTCTTGCTGTATTTTTGTTTCTAAGTTTATATGTTCTTATCGAAATGTGTTCTTTTGTTGCTTGTGTTTCTTTTGCTATTTTTTCTATTGCTGCATTGTTATTTTTTATTTTTGCTGTTAGTAAATAGTGGTCGCTGTAGATTTCTGCCCCTCTCCTCACCTTTACATCTAATACGTTCTTCCTTTCTTTTCTTTGTACCAATACATAATCGATAATTGATTTTTCGTTTCTACTTGGTTGGACTCTTGTATATTTATGGATATCTTTGTGTTTATAAAATGTATTTGTAATTATTAGGTCATGTAATTGGCAAAATTCTAGAAGCCTTTTTCCATTATTGTTGCGTGTTTCTTCTCCGTATTGACCTATTATTGTTTTGTACTCGTTACTTTTTCTCCCCACTCTACTATTGAAATCTCCGGCGATAAATATTGTTCCTTGTGTCTCTTCTGTGATTGCTGTTAGATCTTCCCAGAATTTTTCTTTATCGACTGCTTTTTCGTTTTCGTCTGGGCCATATACTGATATTATTGTTCTACTATTTTGTAATGATTTATCTCTCAGCTCTACCAGAAGAATTCTTTCGGAGATAGCTTTCCATGTTATAATTTCATTTTCTATCATCTTGTTAATTATACAGCCTACTCCAGCTGAAGCTCTTTTGTTCATTGTTACTCCACTATATAGTAGTGTGTGTCCGTTTTCAAGTAATATTTTACCTATTCCTTTTTTTTCGTTTCGCTTAACACCAAGATTTCCAGTCCTGTTTCTTCAAACTCCTTTTCCAATTCTATTTCTTTGCCATATATGCTTCTAATATTCCATGCCCCTAAACTCCAATTTTTTGATTTAATATCTGTTTCCATTTTATTATGCTTCTCGATATGTTTTATTGTTTTATTATCATTTGTTCTGTAATCCGTATTCATTTCCTTTTTCATTGCTGGTTTTACTTTTTCCATTCTTTCCATATCTCCGATATCTAGTTTTTTGCTGTCATTTTGGTTATTTTTCGAATTTGTTCTTCGAAGCTTTCCCCCTTTGGTGATCTTTCTTCTGCTGTTCTTTTATTTCTTATCTTTCTGACAACTTCTTTATGTTCCATTATTTCCTGTGGGTCATTTTCGACGAAATAAATTGGTATAAGAAAAATAATCTTTGATTTCTGGACACGATTTCGCATTTCGACCCAGGATTAATTCAAATATTTTAGGTAAGAAATCAACGCATAACAAGTGGTCCTTTCGACCCGGGATTAATTCAAATATTTTAGGTAAGAAATCAAAGCATATCAACTGGTCCTATCTCGCCTTACTGAGCTCCACTATGGAAAAGCAGCTATCTGAATGCCTCCAAGGCTGGCAGACAAAAGACTAGCCAAAGCTCAATCTGATGTTCGCAGACAAGTGACAGAGAAGATTACCTCCAGAGAACAACCTATTAGCGACAAGGTCGTATTCTCGGCAGCTGACAGCGGGAAGAAATCATCTCTTTGGAGCAAGAGGACATGCTCCAAAGCATCAGAGACAAGCAGCGTTATTTTGACAAGACAAAGACAGGCAGAAATCGAAGCAGAAATTAAGAAGGTAGAACTTGAGAAAATAATGCTTAGAAAAGAACAGGAATTAGTGGATCTACAATTGGCAAGACAGTTAGCGCAAATTGAAGAAGCCTTCGACAGGGTGTCGGGAAGGAATGGAAAAGGGTCAATGAGGAGTGAGTCAGTTCAAAGTGAAGAGCCAGACATCAGGAACTGGATTGTTGGTGGGGAGAACCCATGGAATAAAACAGGTGACCTTGTTTTGAAAAATAAAGGAGCTGTATCTTCAGACAAGGTATGTGATTCAGCTTTATTGAATAAGAGTCATCATCATTCAATGTATTCTACCCCAATTGCCAATTCAGATGTTGACCTGACAAAAGTCTTGACGAGACAATCAATACCGCGAGATCTTCCTATATTTTCTGGAACACGTGTGAATGGCCAAATTTCATTTATCAATTTAGAAATTCTACGGCACTAGGAGGTTATTCAAACGAGGACAATCAGTCGCGTTCGCAAAAGTTCCTTAGAGGCAATGCTAGAAGGGTTGTTTATGCTTTATTAATTTTACCGACCAACGTAGAGCAAGTAATATCTATCCTACAAAAGCATTTTGGTCGTCCTGAACAAATTATTTCCATTTTACTTGAAGATATTAAAAAACTAGCACCGATTAAGGATGATAAATTGAATTTGCTCATAAACTTCGGAGACGAGGTCAAGATTTTTGTAACCACCATCGAAGCTCTTCAGCATGATGACTATTTACGTAATCCTCTTTTGCTACAAGAACTAGTGAAGAAACTTCCACTATCGTATCAACTGAACTGGGTAGAATACACATCTGATTTAGAAATACACAAAAAAGGCTTTATTAAACTCGTTGAATTTCCACTTTGGCTTGACAAAAAATCTTATATAGCTTGTCAACTTGAAGTTTGTAAACAACCTAACAAATCTGACAGTTTTCACGATGACAAGTATAGATTAACAGCGACAGGTTATCCTAACCGTAACCAAAAAAAACAGTTTTAGCTACAGGGCAGTTCAATAAAAGGGTTTGCATATGCTGCGAAACTGAAAATCATAAATTAGAAAAATATCGAAAATCATGTGGTGTAAATGATTGCAAGAAACCACATCACGAGCTTCTGCATCATGACAGAGTACCTACAAGAAAAGACATACCACAAACTACAGAACCACACCAACACACCAATCACAAAGTCCACCTGAGATAAATTGCCATGTTTTGGAAAATAGAAATGTTTTATTAAAAATTTCACCCGTTGTTTTTTCTAATGAAAACACTACTATCAACACATATGCCCTTTTGGATGACGCTTCAACAGTTACGCTCATCGATCAAGATTTAGCAGACGATTTAAATCTTACCGGACCACGACAGCCCTTGAGTATTCAGTGGACAAACAACGAAGCCAGGGAACAAGCTGATTCGAGGTCAGTTTGTGTAAAAATTTCCGCACCGATAGACAGGAAGAAAAGTTTTTATCTAAGACATGCCAGGACAATTAGAGGCTTATTCCTACCTAGACAGACAATCAACATACAGTCCATTAAAAAGAAGTATTCCTACATTGACGATCAAATTCCGGAAATGACAGACGCTCAACCGCGAATTCTTATTGGACAGGACAATAGCCCACTACTGATATCCAGACAAGTAGTGACTGGACCGTGGAATGGCCCTGCACTAAGTCGCACTCTTTTGGGATGGACTATTCATGTTACTTGTTTTCTACCACACCAGGCCGTAGAAAAGCATGAAAGCTTTGTTTGTCATGTTTACGATAAAACAAAAGATGACCTGGATGTACTTCATGACATGGTTAAAGCTCAGTGGAAGATCGATACGTTTTACGAATTAGACAAGTTGGGAAAATCCAAAGATGACATCAAGGCACAGCAAATTTTAGAACAAACGATGCGCAGAGTTGACTATCGGTTTGAAACTGGACTTTTATGGAAGGACCATGATGTAGCTTGACCAGAGAGCAGAACCAATGCTTTACGTAGACTACATTGAACAGAACGAAAAATGGACAAGGACCCAGACCCAGACCCAGATTTTTGAAATGGAAGAAAAGGGTTACACCTCAGAAGTATCCGAAGACGATTTAAGAATTCCCAACAAAAAGGAATGGTTTTTACCAAATTTTGGCATCCATAATCTCAATAAGAATAAACTTAGAATAGTTTTCGACGCATCTGCCAAATCATCCAATGTTTGTTTGAATAATTTTTTGCTAACTGGACCTGACTTGTATAACTCCCTTCAAAATATTCTTCAAAATTTTCGTATCAAGAAATATGCCTTTGTTTCCGACATTAAAGAGATGTTCTTGAGGGTATTAGTTAGAAAAGAAGACCGAGCAGCCCAAAGAATATTATATCGCGGCATGGATAGACAGAATAAGCCTAAAGTTCATGAAATAAACGTGGTATTTTTTGGGTCTACAAGCGGACCGTGCCTAGCACAAGAAGCAAAAAACAGAAATGCTAAAGAATTTGAACAGAGTCACCCGAAAGCTGTCTATGACATCCTTAACAACCATTATACGGACGACTACTTAGGAACAGCAGATACTCTGGAAGAGGCCAAACAGCTAGTTCAAGACGTAATTTTCATACACAAGCAAGCTGGATTCTTTATCTGTAATTGGATAGCCAATTCCCCAAAAATTTTAGAAGAAATTGATGAAGAATTACTTGCAGACAGTCACAAAAATTTGGAGAATCAAACAATCAAACAAAGACGGCAACAAAGCGAATCCTAGGTGTTTGGTGGAACCCGGAAGAAGATAGTTTTTGTTTCAAGACTCAATTTCATAAAGTTAACAAAGACTTTTTGGACAAGAAAAAGAGACCTACAAAGCGAGAAATGCTTGAGATTATCATGTCGATATTTGACCCGCTAGGATTTTAAAAAATTTCTCAATTCAAGGAATTTATTTTTACAGGAAGTCTGGAGAAGCAAGATTAACTGGGACGACGAAATTGGAGATAATCTAAATTTGAAGTGGGAAATATGTATAGAAGATTTGAAGGGAATATCAAAATTTAGGATTCCTCGACAGTTTTGTAGCCTAAACAGAGAGCGCAGTAATATAGAACTGCATTTGTTCAACGATGCATCTGAAAGTGTGATATCCACAGTGGCTTATCTTCGTTGGCAAGAAGAACATCAAGTTCAAGTATGTTTTGTGATATCTAAAACGAAAGTTGCCCCATTAAAACCGATGTCAATTCCTCGATTAGAACTACAGGCAGCCTGTATGGGTGCAAAGCTGGGACATTATTTGAAGCAAAATCTTGAACTGAAAATTTTCAGATGTACATACTGGACAGACTCAAAAACTGTTTTACACTGGATTAGATCAGAAGCGAGAAGATTTAAAGTGTTTGTTGCTCAGAGGGTAGGAGAAATTCAAGAACGAACAGAAGTTGACCAATGGAAGTACGTCCCATCTAAAGAAAATGTAGCAGACGAAGCTACGAAAGCTTATAGCAAGTATGATTTTTCGGAAAATAACCGTTGGATTTCTGGACCACAATTCCTTTCACTGTCTCATGATCTTTGGCCTCAAGAATCTGTGAAAAACAAGACTGACTTCAAAGATAAAGAGGAGAGAGAATATGTACTTTTAAACTTATCTGTCCAGACCCAAAATTTATGTATTCCTGTTGTATCCAGATTTTCTAGGTGGAACAGACTACTGAGAACCAAAGCTTGGTTATTAAGATACAAATTTAACTGCAAGACAAAAACAATGAAGAGTGGGGAACTAGACGTAGAAGAAATTGCTGAACCCGAAAATCTCTTACTCAGACAAATGCAAATAGAAAGTTTCCCCGAAGAAATCAAGAAACTTAGTAACAAGCTGAGGATAGACACGAGAAGTAGAATTTTCTCATTGGACTGTGTTTATGAAAATAACCTAGTAAAACACTTGGAGGAAGATTAAACAATGATGCATCACTCACCTAAAATTCAAGAAAACCTGTAATCCTAGATCCCAATCACCGAATTACCAAGTTAATTATCCAGAATGAGCACGAAAACGTATTTCTTCATGGACAAGAGATAGTAGTCAATAACCTTCGAGAAAAATTTTGGATAATTTCAATCAGGAAAGCTGTCAGAAGCTGCTGGGCGCAGTGTCAGAAATGCAAGAATAGAAATGCGACAACGAAACTCCTGTTATGGGTCAACTTCCCGAATTTCGATTGGAACCAACTATCCGACCTTTCATCAAAACGGGAGTAGATTACTTCGGCCCAATAGAAGTTACCGTCAAGAGGAGTCATGAGAAACGTTATGGGGTCATCTTTACATGTATGGTGACGCGTGCAGTGCACATTGAGATCGCCCATGATCTCTCTACAGACAGTTTAGAAGAGGATATCCAGAACAAATCATCAGTGATAATGGCTCAAATTTTAGATGTGCGGATACAGAGCTGAAGAAGAACATCAACGCCCTAAACCAGACTGACATTGTAAAATTTTGCACCCTAAAGAAGATCAAATGGACCTTCAATCCTCCATCAGCTCCACATATGGGAGGGATTTGGGAGAGGATGATTCGATCAATCAAGACACATCTACATGAAGTTTTGACATCACGGTATCCCCAAGAATACGTTCTACGAACAGTACTAATTGAAATAGCATATACTCAATTGCAGACCATTGACACACATTTTTACTGATCCTAAAGACCCTGAATCCTTGACACCAAACCATTTCTTAATTGGACCATCATATACTGTTTTGCCTTGTGCAAATATCGACGGAAGAAATATCAACTTAGTCAGTAAATGGAAGTACGCACAAAAACTTACTGATAGAAAAGGTGGTCCCGAGAATACCTACTATCCTTGACCAAAAGATCTAAATGGCACCTAGAACATAGAAATATTGAAGTTGGCGACGTAGTTCTCATTAGTGAACCAAGGAGCCCTAGAAACACCTGGCCTATTGCTACAGTGACGCAAGTTTATCCAGCTACGGACGTGTGAGAATGGTTGACTTTACTTTATCCAACAAAATGGTTTTACGAAGACCAGTGTTAAGATAATGTGTTTTAGATGTCAGACAGAACAGTGCAGATAGAAGAATATGAAGACTGAATGAGAAAACTTTGTAGTAAACTCTTTAGGTTTACTAGGGGGGAGAAATGTTGGTACTTGTTGATGAATGCCCCTATATTTATTAGAATTTTTTATATTTTTAATCAAACTGTCCTTTGCCATCAATTTTTAATTTTGTTCTGATTGATGATGCCTATAAAAATAAGTTGTCAAAGAAGTTGTAAATAAATTGGTATAAGAAAAATAATCTTTGATTTCTGGACACGATTTCGCCTTTCGACCGGGGATTAATTCATATATTTTAGGTGAGAAATCAACGCATAACAGTTATGCTGTCGCTACTAACAATAAGAACGAATTTTAAAATAATGTGATAGATCGAACAATTGGAACCTTTAACCAATAATAGGTTACGTAATTAGTGCCACCCTAGATGTTCGAAATGTCGTCCATCACTTTCAATGCATGAAATCAATCGCTGACGGGTGAAACAGCAGCTTCAATGTTGTGTATCATATGTGGGAGCCAGTTGCAAAAATCCAACCTGGTATCGAAAGCTTGAGCATTCAAACTTTGGTGTAGGACCATGTGATATGGCTACAATCCAAAATAGTATAATCATATCAATTAATAAGACATCATTGAAGGCTTCATTGTTAGTAAACGAAATTTTTTCAAATGCACTAGCTCTCGTAATGTTATTACGAATTTTTTTCGCTAGGTCTTTTGTTAATTTTATTATTGGTACATTTTTACTTCACTTTGCCTCACTCAGGTAATTATCATGTTGTAAGTTGAAAATATATTCACACAGCATAAGATAATTTCATTAAATAATTTGGTGTTTTATTGAAACTGGACATATAATGTCGGCAAATACATTAATCATGTTACACAAGTTAATTTTGATTTAATAATATTTTCGGTATGATGAGAATGAGAAACATAATATAAGTAGTCACCTACTGGACAAACGAAAAACATCAGTAATCATTAAACCGAGTTTAGG
>CAJUYG010001060.1:61345-75139 GCA_910591675.1 Galerucella calmariensis
TTTTTAGTTACAAGATTACCACTCTCCTCCACCCCTTATTTGAAGAGGTAGACTTCAACTTGTCGTATTAAAAATATGCAGAATTTGTCAAGGAATCTGACCATAATATCTAATATGCTCCCTAATTGAGTAAATTTTGAAAAATTTTGCATTTAAAAATCTTAACTGTCAATTACGACCTCTAGCGGTGGACCTACAATTCTGAAATTAATTTCCAGTCGTTTTTCGATGCCACCTTTGTCATAATTCTTTTTCCCGAACCTGTGCTAAAATCCACTCCTGAGATATGGTCGACGGCCGTTCTTAGTTGGCCACCCGGTATATAGATAAGTGGTGATATTCATTACTACCTATACATTGATTAATACTTGTGATAATTATTTTAGTCTTTGGTAGCTCAGCCTTAACCTAGTCAAGGTAATAATTGAAAAATCTTTTCGATGTGGTTATATAAAAATACTCTGTCTGCTGGCCAAAGTAAGGCATAATTGCATGTGGGGTAAGTTTGTTCACTAAACCATTAGGGTATGTTTCGCGGTGATTTCTAATTGTTCCATATTGCTTCAAACAAATACCATATTTAGAAAAATGCCTGACCGCTATGCAAAGAATAAATCAGTCTCTATATAAGTACATAATCATAGAATGTTTTCAATAGTTTTATAAAATAGGCCATTAGTACGTTCATGACAGATATCGGCCATGTTTCCTCACCCCTCACCGATGCGGCGTAGATTGAGATATTCTTGCCAAACTACAATAAATAATGGAGAAACTGCCTTTTAACTATTCAAATAAGTCCCATGCATCTGAAGCATGAATTAATATAAAACAATTACTTCTGTAAAATGAGTCCTCAAGCGCAGGCGGAAGCTCATGGAACGTGAAAGAGTAGAACGAAATTAATTAAGGTATGGCTGACATGGGCAGAAGCAGAAAAAGAAGTTTTGCTTTATGGAGCGTCACATCTGGGAGATTATTTATTCTAGCAGGCCATGAAACGATTCAGAACGAAACTTTAGCGGTGTTTTCCGAGTTGCAAGTGGTCGCGCTCGCCATCTTGCACAAATTCTGAGAATTGCCGTTCACTGGCTGAATACTTACTTGGGACAAGTTTTATCGTTTTGTGTAAATAAAGCAAGAAAGGGCTTTTTCCAGAAAGATCGTCGAGCTCTGAGTGACCTCTAGACCAATAAATTTTGATAATGTTCCACGTAATTTTGTCGTGCTGTTGATAATTTACGCTTGTACCAGTTCTTTATATGCCTATCCTGTCTAATCTCAACGTAAAATTACTTTCATTGAATGTTTTCAGCATTGAACTTTTGGCAATCAGTCCAATTTTTGTCGTTAAATTATATTTACATTAATCTATTCTTAGCACGTTTTTTATAACTCGCTATGTCCCCGATGGATTAGAGACTTTTCATCATAATTTATAATTTCAGATTTGAATTAAAATAAAATATGGAAAGAATTGAAAAAAAAAATGGAGAGTTCTTGATAAAATGTAACTTTTTCAGTTTTGACATGCATTCATACGGACTAAATACAACAAAAATTGTTATGTCTTCATAGCCGAGCGCTATAAAGAGGTTTGAAAGCCGAAAGTTATGAATTTCAGGCATAAAGAGCCGTTTGACACGGTACAATATTTCAGTCTAAATTGAATACAAGTGGTTGCGCGCGCATTTTCAGTCAACTTGCATGCAAAAAATTGGAACATGTTCTGTTTTCTTGTATACAATAATACTAAACATGCGCAGTAGTTGCCCAAATCAGATTTGATGGTTATGTACGGCTAGCCTCAAATATAAATGAGATTGCTTTCATTTTGTAGCGTGCCTTGTTGAAAACTTAAATATGTCATGGTCCCAGGAGCAAGTAAAATTGCTAATTGAATTATACAAATCATATCCTTGTTTACATGCTGTGCTAGAAAAGATGTGCTTAGAGCTGCAGCTTTTCCGACCCAGCGTTAACATAACTGAAATTAACAACAAATTCAAAAGCACCTCCCAGTAATAAACATTTTTCTTTTTCCATCGCTATTTCTTGATACATCCAGATCAGCAGAAAATGTAGGAACCTCTCAAACCAATATTGATCAATATTGAAATATTTTAAAGTTACTATGCGCATGCGCTTGTACTAAATACAGTAACAAATTCATTTACTATATCATATAGTCAACTTTCTTGTAAACAATATTGTTTCCAATATTATCTCGCACTAAGGGCCAGTTGTATGTAACGTAGTTAACCAATTGATCAACTGAACCAGGTTCACATGTTGACCATAGTCAAATCAATCAATCGTTGTACGAAAGGTGTTCGTGTTGTGGTCAGTTGAACCACGGTCAAATTAATATTTTCATGTTGGTTATCCGAATCTCTAGTAACATTCGAGCATTTTATCAATATTGTTGGTACTAACTTGGAAAATCGTCATAGTTTTTGTATATTGTGAAATCGTTAATCAATGACAGTGTGATGACAGTCAATGATAAAAAGCTTGCTTGGCGTTAAATACCAATATCAGCGTTAAAAAATTTTGTGTGTTCTCTTTGAAGTGGAAAGAAAGATGGCAGATAAAGAAAACAAGCGTACTCCAAATTTTAGTGCATTTGAAAAATCGACGTTGATTTCTCTAGTTTCTAAGTATAAAAACGTTATAGAGTGTAAGAAAACGGATGCAGAAAGTTCTCGGCATAAGAAAAATTTGTGGCTTCAGTTGGCTGAAGAATTTAATTCTATCAGTGCAACTACACAACGAACAAGTGACGTGCTTTTAAATAAGTATAGAAATATTAAAAAAAGAGTAAAGAAAAAGTATGCTGACGAAAAATGTTATACTCAAGGCACTGGCGGTGGTCCATATAAAAAAATTAAATTGGATGATGTAGATACTTGCAGTGCCTTTTCATATTCTGAATCTATCAAAAAATTCATTTTCCGTCCACTTTTCAAAATTATTTTCTCTTGCTCGAAATATGCGAGCGTTTCTCCTTAAACCTAAAACCCAGTATAAAATCTCCAATAAGGTATAAAAGTCGTATACAAATAAGTAAGTAAACCTTCTTCTACTTCTCTTATCATTTTTAAAAAAATCCTCATCATCCGTTAATTCTTCAAAATAATCCACGTTTTCCATTGTAAACAATAAAAAGTAGTAAACACGTAGTAAAATTATAGTATATGACAGTCAATTATAAGATATTTCACATCAGAATTTGACGTTTATTCCATGAACTTTAGTTAAACCACCATTTTTGGTGGTTTAGTGAATTGCATAGTTAACTCATGAGTTAACCACAATAATTCTTGACTACGTTTCGTACAACACTCTAATAGCTGTGATCATGGGTTAACCATAGACATTAGGTTAACTATGCTTCATACAACTGGCCCTTAATGTTTAGTTCTTGAATAAGTACCGTGTCAAATGAGGATCGAATTCTAAAGCTAAAAAAGTGGGGCGTATGCTACAGTTCCATATGAATAATATGAAAAGCTGCTATCACTAGAAAAATATATCGATCCATACACATAAAAAGTAATAAAATGAAACGATTTCTCACTTTTGAGTTTGTGTTGAAAGTGTGGTATATTAAAATCTCCTTTATTTCACTTATCACTTGAAATAACACAAGATTTTTGTATTTTATGGGGGGAATTTGGGCTGCGTGATGAGTAACTGTTGCCTATCAATCAGACGAGAAAAACTGTCAACTATTAATAACGGGATACCGAAGGTGGGGTTACAGTTTTCCGAGTATAATTGCGAAAGGAAGCAGTTCAGAATGTAAACAACACAAATTCACTCGGTATTAAGCTTACCTAACCCGTTAGCTGTAAGAGAACATCCAGCCCTATTCCTCACGATATTTTTTGCACGATCGTTTTTTTCACCAACATTGTTATTATAGAAGTAGATTGTGAATACGGAAAAAAGTGCAATTTTATTTGTAAATCAAGTTCTACATAATCACAATGTCCATATGAATATCGAAGAAATGCCAGCTCCAACGCCAGATGCTACTTCCGCTCCCAGTATTTTGATACCAAGTGAAACTCCGTTGATTTCCAATAGATCAATAAGTACATCACCAACAAAGTAAAATGCATTCAATTTTCAATAATCATCCTTCAAATTGTTTTATTAATTTGAATATGCAATAGTTCAGAGTTAAATTCATTCATTTCGATAAGTTATTTTTTTTTAAGTTTTCGCAGAAATCCCAAATTTTCAGGCATAAAAGGACCAAGGACCCTATCATCGAATTCAAAACCTACATTTTTGGTAGAGAACAAGATACAGACAAGATACATACAAGAACAAGATACAGACTAAGTAGAGAGGGAATCATTAAAAAAACACCTCCTCACTTCTTAGAAATCAGACAACCTGGGACATTCCACAAGACGGTATGATGAAAAAATATAACTTTTCAGAGAAATTCGTTACGGAAATGAGCAACAAGAAGGAATGGGATCCAAATACCATTACCAGACTTGGAAAGAATGCCATTCAATGGTACACAGACGGCTCAAAAGCAATAGAAGAAACTGGGATAGGAGTGTTCGGGCCAGGAACCAAACACTCTGAAAGCTTGGGAAAAACCCCAAGTATCTTTCAAGCGGAAATCCACGCCATGAGAAAGTTCGCCCAGTTCAATGTTGATAAAGGATACAGAAGACAAAGGATTATCATAATGTCGGATAGTCAAGCAGCCATTAAGGCACTGAGCTCTTGTGTAATCAGTTCCAAAATGGTGTGGGAATGCCAAGACAAACTCAATAAACTAGGCGAGAACAACATAGTCACCTTACTATGGATTCCAGGACACACTGGAATAGAAGGAAATGAAATAGCAGATGAACTAGCAAAGAGAGGGACTGAAATACCTTTCTGGGGGCCCGAACCCTTTTGCGGAATCAGCCCCAATGTAATATTGGAAGAAAAAAGTAAAGCCGAGGAAAAGAGAAGATCAGACCATTGGAAAGATCTAGTAGGGCTTATACAATCAAAGACTCTTCTGGGTGACTACAACCTGTTGAGATCAAAAGAATGCATAAGTCAAAGTAAAACTGCGCTAAGAGTTTTGACAGGGATCCTAACGGGACATTGTCGCCTGAATGGGCACCTGAAAAAGCTCAAAATAGTGGAGGAAGAAGAATGCAGATATTGTGGAATGGAAGAAGAAACCTCCATCCACATACTTTCCAACTGCACAGCACTCCAGAATCCTAGAGCACAGCACCTGGGAGATTACTGGATAGAAGAGGAACATTTGCCTAAGTTGAAGCCTGCAGACATCCTAAAATTCCTCCGGGAAATAGGACTAAAGGAACTACTAGTTTCTGAGACTCTCCTCAGAAACTGAGTAGAAGTAAGGGGGCACAATAGATCTTTTAGGTCTCAGTGAATGTCACTCCAAAAATCACACATACATACATACATTTTTGGTAACAATATTGGTTAAAAAAAAAGACCGATCGCGGAAACTTTATTTATAAATTATTAAGAATAGATGCATTTCTATTTGAGCATACAATTATCAAACATATTAATGTCGCTACGGGTGCCACAGTTATTTTAAATTTGTTTTTTTTCCCAATCAAATCTATTGAATAATGCTCGATACTCTTTGTTTGATTGATGATAAATTGCTCTCTCTGTCCTGTTATTTTTTAAAGAGCTTGTTCTCAAATTCCGCTTTCACTCAATTCGCTAACTGCTGGCACTCGATTCAAGTGATTTGTAATGTCAACACGCTTGACATCCATACCAATGCCTTGTGCCATCCTTGTGGTAAGAATTTAGTTCCATGATTCAGAAAATGCCAAACTATTCATTTCAGCAACTGACACCGCAATAATTGATTAATAGCGTTTTCAACTATGTGCACTGGTGCGCATCCAGCTTGACTTTTCACAGTGCAGTGCAGTTTTTCATTTCCAGAACTCACCCGAATGGAAAAACCACTAGAGCATTTGTCGCTGTAGAAGTTACAGGTAACTTTTGCCGCTGTCAAAGTGACAATTGTGTTGTAAAATCACTTAATATAATCCAGCAATTTGGTTTCTATATAGTTTTTGAAGTTGGTTGTCAACTGGTCAATTGAGTTGTCGATGTTACTTTTAGATTCAAGTTGTTTGTAGTATTACTAAATATAATAAATTCATTGAAGAGCCTGCACAAACGTCTCTCATTCATTATAGAAGAAACAGATATTACAACAGGTTATGGGCCCAGGCCAGATTCAATAAAGCTTCAGTGAATGTCAAAGTGAAGTAAAAAAGCTAATCTTTAAAAAGTGGTGTGCCGACGTGGCTTGTAAAGCAGATTGAAGGCATGGAATATGAATCTGTAGTAGAAGAGGCAATACCAGATGAACCATCCGTTGAATGGAAACGTAAAGATGAAAAAGCACAAGCTACAATATCATTAAGTATTGGAGACAATCAGATAGTACACATTTATAAATGCAAGAATGCGAAAGAAATGTGGAATGAACTGCAAAAAGTACATGAAAAAAATAATTTAAGTAACAAGCTGTATTTATTGAGGAAACTGTACAAGTCCAGACTTGAAAATGAGTCAATGCATGAATATATTAAAGAAACACTAAAATTAGTTGAAAGGCTACGAGGTATTGGCGAGACTATTGAGGATTTCCATGTAGCTGCATTATTATTAGGTGGATTACAAGAATGCTATTCCACATTAGTAACAGCATTAGATGCCAGGCCAGATGATGGATTGACTCTTGAATATGTAAAGGGAAAACTAATGGATAGGTATAAAAGAAAAGAAGATACCAGTTCAACAGAGACAGCATTAAACACAAATAAGAAGTTTTCAAAGGAGATGAAAGAAAAAATAGAATGTTACTATTGTCATAGAAAGGGTCACTATAAAAAAGATTGTTTTTTCATGAAGAAAGACAGAAGTAAGGGAAAGCAGCATGCTAAAGTAACTGTTGAAGGTGATGAGTTGACTGACTCAGTTTTTTGTTTCAATGTTTCTGGTCATAGTGAAGATAATCAAGAATGGTATATTGATTCAGGGACTACAAGTCACATGACAAATAATCCAAGAATTTTTTATTAAGTTGGATTATTTGAAATTAAACAATATTATAGTTGCAAATGGTCAGGAAATGCAAGTTAAAGGTAAAGGAGACATCTTAGTAAAAACAGAAATTTCCGGTCAATGCATAAGTTTGAAATTCAAAGATGTTTTGTTTGTACCTGAGCTGAGTAATAATCTGTTATCGGTGTCTAAAATCACAAAATCTGGTTATAACATAAAGTTTGATGATTATAATTGTTACATAAAAATTAATAATTCTATTATAGCCACAGCAAATTACTCAAATGGTTTGTATAAGTTGAACATGTTTTCAGAAAAAGTAAATATAGTTAAAACATGTGAGGAAATGAATAATTGTATACATACATGGCATAGACGTTTAGGTCACAGAAGTCCTGATGACATAAAAATTATAGTAAGTAAAGATTTAGCTATTGGCATAAAACTGAATTATTGCGGTCAGAAAAAACAATGTGTCACTTGCATTGAAGGTAAATTCACCAGGAAACCTTTTCCTAAAAAATCAGAGAGTAAAACATTTAAAGTTCTTGAGTTAATTGATAGTGATTTATGTGGACCTATGAGAACTCCTACCGTTGGTGAAAAGAAATATTTTTTGACTTTAACTGATGATTTTTCAAGATATACCACACTTTATTTATTAGAATTTAAAGATGAAGTGTATTTAAACTGAAGGAATTCATTTTTGAAGTCAAAAATATTTTTGGGGCTTACCCAAAAACCCTTAGAAGTGATAATGGAGGGGAATATACAGGGGTAGCTGTCCAGAAGTTACTTAAAAGTTTTGGTATAAGCTTCCAGTCGACTGCACCATATTGTCCAGAGCAAAATGGTGTGTCGGAGAGGAAAAATAGAACATTGATGGAATCAGCAAGGTGTATGCTATTAGATGCTAATTTACCTCATAAATATTGGGGGGAAGCAGTAACAACTGCTAACTATATTTCTAATAGACTACATACTAGAAGTAAAGAAAAGACGCCTTATGAGTTATGGGTCGGAAAGAAACCTGATTTATCATATTTCATTACATTTGGTTCTCAAGCTTTCGTTTACATTTCTAAAGAAAAAAGATCTAAACTAGAGAAAAAGGCAAAAACAGGCATTATGATGGGATACAGTGAAAAAAGTAAAGCTCATAGAATTCTAGACACAGATACAGATAAAATTATTATAAGTCGTGATGTAAAATTCAATGAATTCTTGAATCAACCTTTTAAAAATATAAATAATTGTAAGGCTGAATCTAGCAATTCGGATCCTGATTCAGCAGTTACTGTTGACCTACATACAAAAACCAAACATGAATTGGATGGTAGTGACTTTAATGAAGAAAGTGGAGAATTAAATGATAACAGTAAAGATGGAGAAAGTGAAATATCCAATAGAAGAATAACTGATGAAGAAAATGAATTTTCAAAAGGAAGTGAAAATTTTAGGGAAATTAATGATCAAGTTGTAACTAGATCAGGAAGGGTGTCAAAGAAAAGAAATAATGAAGACTATATTTCATATAATGTAATTGATGGGGAGACTTATAATGAAATGCAAGATCCAAAGACCGTAAATGAAGCCGTGTCAAGAACTGACCGAAGAGACTGGGAAAAAGCAATGGCACGTGAGTACCAATCATTAATGAAAAATGAAGCATGGACTTTAGTAGACCGTCCATCAAATAAAAATGTTGTGCAAAATAAGTGGGTGTTTTGTTTAAAAAAGAGTTCAAATGATGAAGTACGGTATAAAGCACGTCTAGTTGCGAAGGGTTTTACACAAACATTTGGTGTAGATTATTTTGAAACATTTTCGCCTGTTGTTAGATACTCTACAATAAGAATATTGTTTGCTTTATCTGTAGAATTAAGTTTAGATATTGACCACGTAGATGTAGAAACCGCGTTTTTAAATGGAAACTTGGACGAAGAAATTTACATGATACAACCAGAGGGGTTTATTCTTAAAAATAATGAAAATAAAGTATGTATGTTGAAAAAAGCTATATATGGATTAAAACAATCCTCCAGAATTTGGAATATTAAAGTAAAAAATCTCTTAAAGAACTTAGGTTTTCAACAATCAACTTTTGAACCATGTATATTTTTTCAAAATTATGATAAATTCATAATTCTAGCTGCTCTTTATGTTGATGATTTTTTGATTTGTTCTAATTCTCCTGTCTTGAAAACTAACCTCAAACAGGAATTGTCAAAACAATTTAAAATTAAAGACTTGGGGCCAATCAAGCATTTTTTAGGTTTAAATCTTGATTTTGATAAGCAAAACAATATAATTAAAGTTAATCAGAGTGATTATATTTTAGAATTATTAGATCATTTTAAGTTAGGTGATGCAAAAACTGTTTTGACTCCTATTGTCGATGTTACTTTTAGATTCAAGTTGTTTGTAGTATTACTAAATATAATGAATTCATTGAAGAGCCTACACAAACGTCTTTCATTCATTATAGAAGAAACAGATATTGCAACAAATTGCACTGTGGCATTATTGAAAAAATGGGCATTCTTGTGGTTGACTGTTATAGGTAACGTGATGATGATGGCAGGTGACGGTTGCCTGGTGACGTTGACAGATCGCTGTTACATGGTTATTTCTTCAATTCAAAAGTAACTGAAAACTGAAACTCTCCACTCAAAAAATTTATTATGGTCGAGCTCCAGCTGCTTGATTCCGAATAATGTTTAAATATTTTCATTATATAAATTCGCTACCGCATGAACTGACCATTCTTGTTCTATAAATATAACTTGTCAAAGTCAAAATTTATCAAATTAAACGTAATAAACAAGTTTTGATATAAGAGCTTCCGCCCGCCAATTAGGGTAAGTATTATAAAACTATGTTGACATATAACTTCTGAAAGTAACTTGTAAAATGCCGTCATATGTTACAGTTAACTTGGAAATAGAGTAGTTAACTTTGTGGAAAACCTGGTTTTTTCTCATCACAAAAGTTTATGGCTCGTCTATCTACTCAGATTATTGAGCTTAGAAGGAAACAAAAAAAGCTGGATACCGGTAACGAATACTCCAAACTAACAGACAAGACAAAGCTACACCATTGAAATTAAATTGAAACTTCATTTAGAAAAATCTTGTGTACATTTCTCTGCCTTCTTTTTCTTTTTCTTTCAAAAATGGAACTTCCATAAAACCTAGAGTTAACTTGACTAACTCCAAAAATAACTTCAAAACAACAACAATTTGGAAATCTGGTCACTTTTGAATTGTCTATTCAATGGTAAGCAGTGTTCAATTTTTTTTCCGATTTTCCAGTGGGTTTTATATATTATGTATATTTAGCCTTCAAGAAATGGATGAAATTTGAAATTTTGCACCAAAAAGCAAATTTAGGCTGTCAAAAGTTCACAAGCTTACAAATTTTAGAATTTGGCTTTGTTTTGGAAGTGGGATCTATTTTTGCCAATGAAGTTTTCGTTCTAATGGGCGACGCTTATTATTTTGGATGCTATATTAGCGATATCCTATGTGAGGAGAAAGGTACTTGAGAAAACTTACATGTACAGGAAGTTTCCATAGATGAATAAATATAGCTAGGTGAAGAGATAGTTTGAAACTTTATTGCAAGCATACTTTCATTCCATACAGAGGTTTGACGAGCTAAAAATTTTTTTTTATAATGACAATTTGTGATTTAGTGAATGATTCCATTTTGAATCATGGTATTAGAGTGTGTTCCAAAAAAGTTCAATTTTTTGGAATATAATTGAAATGAATGAGAATTAATTTTAAATTTGTGTAATCTATCTACCTGAGAGACGTTAAAAATATTAGAATAATCGCTTATCATCCATGTGATGGTAACGTTAGAATTGTTTAATTTTTTGCTCTAATTTCATTGTATAAGTTTTAAGATCATTTCGTTCATAGGATGATAACAGTTTTTTTACATTTAAGCTTATTTAAATAAAAGGAAATATACTTAAAAAACTAAACTAACCAAAAATGCATTTTTTCATGTAGACACAACTTAACTGAAAGTTGGTACAAAATTCACGAAATGCAACTCAGAAGTTGAGTACATAAAAGTAATATTCCACTCCCCTCTTTAATAGTTTCACTGATGGTGACTAGATGTGAGGAGCACAAACTCTGTATGTCAAAAGTGTCCGTCGAAAGGATGAACATTGGTAACGCTTGTATAGCTAAAGGTGTAGGCGCCATTTGCACTACCTTCACTTAAAACTTCAGTGACACTTAAATCGCTAGAGAGAAACTTTTTGCATCATGAGGTAAGTGTCACTTATCTGCCAGTAAGTTTTCTTCAATGCAAGCGGTAGTAAGACCAGCCCTCATAGAGAAAGGGAGGTTTTAAAACATATGGAAGAAGCTGAAACAAAGTTTGTGCTTAGTCTGTAGCGCAAATAACTGAACCAACAAACCTTCCACTACATTTCCAATGGGGCATGTTTACGACAGTTGACATGTGATCATACCATGGTGGTAAAACAACAAACAATAGACACGATGAAAGATTATCGAACAACAAATAACTATCAACATATATTATATATTATTAAATATGAAGGGTCCAGGGGAACAACATGATAAGTGCCTAATATCTTAATTTTAAGGTTTTTTCATAATATGGTATAATATGGTCGGAAGGACATAACATCCAATGCGGCCGGCGACGTCCTCCACAATCTGTGCCCCTTAAGGCATTGTCGTTCTTCGATTCTTACATTCTGTCGTCTTTTTTCCTCTCTCTGGAATTCCCTCTCTTCCAGCTCCTTCTGCCTCATCACACTTCTTATGTAGCTCTCTGCTTTTCTCCATGCATCCTCAGAGCTAATCATGGACTTTAGGATCCCTTCCGGGGTTGCGCTAAAACCTATGCCTCCCTCATAGTGCGATCTCTCTGTGTTCCATCTTTGGCAGTTCGCCAGGGTATGTTTGACTCCATCTATCTGCCGGCAATAGATGCAGAGATTGTTCACGGCTTTACCAATTCTATTAGTATGAGTCCTGAAGGAGCCATGTCCGGTCATAAACTGGGTGATGTAATAATCCATCTGCCTGTGCCCGCATTCCATCCAGGCCTCTAGGTCAGGGATTAGCTGTTTCGTCCATTGAGCGGTCAGCTTGTTGTCACTTCTCCATTGTTTTTCTCCTTCCCTCTTCTCTTTCTATATCCGTCACTTTCTCCAACTCTTCTAGCCTTTCCCTTTCCTTCGCCAAAAGGTCTATTGGTGGCACCCCTGTTACCACGCAAATTGCCGCTGCTGAGACAGTTCGATATGCCGATGCTACCCTGAGAAGCATCTTCCTCTGAGAGGATCTGACCGTATCTTTGTATTTATTTTTCCCATAGCCTCTTTCCAGACTGGGGCCGCATAAAGCAGCACCGACTGGACCACCCCGTATAACAGGCGCTTTCCTGCGTGCCGGGTCCTCTCATATTCGGGAGGAGTTTGGATAAGGCTGTGGTTTGCCTGTCTGCTTTCTCGCAGGACCTACGAATATGTTCATTGAATATACGTTTATCATCCAACCATACTCCAAGATACTTCACATATTTTTTAGCAATAACGAGGTCAAAAACTCGTCAGAATAAAGCTCAGCCTACAGTAGAAGATAAAATAATTTCCACAGAAATAAAGAAAGATATTCGCAAGCCAGCAGTATATATAGTACTGAATAATTTAGAGGCGCATAAATTACCAATTCTGCAATTGAAAATAACCGTGTTTCGTTAAGGATGAACATACGGATCAAAAACAGGATGAGATTTAGCCAAGCCTTATTAAATACCGATATAGTTAACTTTGATTTAGGTCAAACATTAGTTCAGCTTGATAAGCTAGCGGTAAAAAATGGAATAAAAAGGATGAAAAATTTATATGAATGATATTATTTTCACACAGTGCACTATAAAGGAGTTTATGGAAAAAGGAAACAATACGTTAAAAAACGTACAAATATGTATTTGCGATATACCAAAGATGGTGGAAGAAGAAAAAGAAAAGCAACAGATTTT
Organism: Galerucella calmariensis; assembly: GCA_910591675.1. Taxonomy (NCBI): domain Eukaryota; kingdom Metazoa; phylum Arthropoda; class Insecta; order Coleoptera; family Chrysomelidae; genus Galerucella; species Galerucella calmariensis. Next base: position 74,483 of record CAJUYG010001060.1, read on the forward strand.
AGAAACTTATCGTAATGATCCTCTATTTGGAGGTCATGTAGGAAATAACAGGCTATTGAAAAAATTAAGAGCGAATTTCAGATGGAAAAACATGGAAAAAGATGTAAGAAAATATATTAAGCAATGTCACAAGTGCCAAGTCAATAAGGCAAAGAATAATCACAAAGAAGAATTTGTATTAACGGATACAGCAGCAAAACCATGGGAAATAACATATATAGATACGGTCGGTCCTTTTCCACAAAGTGAAAATGGTAACCGTTATTGCATCACAATGTTATGTGAATTAACGAAATATGCAGTAATAATTCCAGTTAAAAACAAAGAAGCCAACAAGATAGCTCGTGGAATTTTTGAAAATTCTATACCAAATTACGATCTGATGAAACAGATTAGGACAGATTAAGGCACAGAATATAAAAATGAAATATTCAATGCTTTAACTAAAATGTTGAATATTAGTCATAATTATTCAACAGAATATCATCATCAATCTATAGGAGGTTGTGAGAAATTACATAGAACGCTTAATGAGTATGTGAGACATTTTATGGATGAAAGTAAGGATGACTGGGATGAATGGTGCAAATTATTTGCTTATTGTTATAATACGACTCCAAGCTCTTATCATGGTTATACGCCATTTGAATTATTGTT
>CAJUYG010001060.1:85139-98945 GCA_910591675.1 Galerucella calmariensis
ATTTTATAATAAAAAATTTTACACAGAATACAAAAATGTTTTCTTGACTTTTAGTCATGTGTACTCAGCTATAAAGATATTCACCTTTCATTAAATTGTGAACGTTTCCTCTGAACCCCAAATCTTGCAAGACTTCCAACAACTGCATGTGATTCACAGTATCGAAAGCCTTCGCAAGGTCCAGAAAGACACACAGACTTGGTCTCGATTTTTCCAAATTTTCATATATTCTTGTGGTTAAAAAGTGAATTGCATCTTCTGTGGACTTTCCATCGCGGAAACCAAATTGTCTATCAGAGATTAATTTATTTTGTTCAAGATATTTGACTATTCTGATTTTGAGTACTTTTTCAGTTATTTTTGCTAAATTACTTATCAGCGATATAGGTCTGTAATTACTAACCAAATTTTTATCTCCTTTTTTATATAAAGGTTGCACAACACCTATTTTAAACACAGATGGGAATATACTGTAACGTTTATTCTAATTTATATTTACAGATTTATTTTCAAATACAGTCCTTATTTAATAATTTATATATCACACTAAACACACACTAACTAATTTATATGAGAGTCACTTAATAAACACTTTATCGAGACGCGATTGCTTTCTTTCAGTATCAACACTAACTGACTAACTGACTCCGCTGCGATGCTCGTCGCCTATTTATACTCGCACGTATGTTTTTCTAGAAACCTCTAGAACTCGAAGTTTTGGCGGATGCGCCGGGTTTTTCTAGATGTTACGTTTTCCAGATCATTCTTGAAAATACGGCGGAGGAGCCATAGTCGTATCATATGGGAATTTCACTGGGGGCACTAATTGAGCACATTAATGCAGCAGCTCGCGTAACATTGCCCCCTCCTTAAGAGACAGTTCCTCCTGGAACTAACTAGGAAACTGAAACGAGATGACTGTATCGGCAACTGGTTCCCTTGTTACATTTTCCAGTTGCATGGAAGTAACATGCGACCGTCTTCTCTGTTGGCAGTGTCTCCCGTGCTCGGCCGCAGACTAGTACCTGCACTTCGGTGTCTCGGAAGATTACTTCTACCATGTTACGGATTATTCGCCAATCTAAATGCCTACATTCAATCTTGGGCATGGCTAGCCTATGCGCATCCAATTCAAGCACATGCTCCCTCAAGCTTCGTAATGCTTCCCAGACATCCTCGTACGTTGGTCTTTCGTCGAAGGTGTTTCTCGTCACTAGGTGGAAATTGTAGCGGGAGCCATCTTGCAGCTTCAGAGCTTTACCTGGTACTGGTAACTGGTCTTGCAAACGTCGGGCGCCACTCTTCTTTATGAACAGAGATGCTAGCCCACGTGCATCGGTTACGCTGGCAGGGATGTTTATTGCCAGGGAGTATTCCTCTGGAACGGTAAGCATGTCTTGTCGTCTCTCAGTGGTGACGCCGAATCTTGCTTTTCCGGTACCACCATAAGCACCCATGAACTCTTCAAAAGCAGGATCGGCTACTTCCTGAAGCTGGTTTACTTCTTCATCGTGGTCACCCTCGAATGGCGCTAATCGGTTACGGTGTACCACCTTTGGTTTTCCGTTTGGGATCTTGCTGATACGATAGATGACATCGTTGATTCGTTCCTTCACGATATACGGACCGTCCCAAGCTTTCTGCAACTTTGGAGAAAAACCCTTTTGTCTTCTTGGGTTATGCAGCCAGACTTTGTCTCCTTCGTGGAAACCTCCTTCTGTAGCTTGCGTATCGTACCTTTTCTTCATCCTATCGCTAGCGATCTGGAGATTCGATCGAACCAGCTCGTGTACGTCGTCCATTCTTTTTCTCAGCTGGGTCACGTAATCTTCACCAGCTATGTCTTCTCCGGGTCGGCATCCAAATTCAAGGTCGCAGGGTAATCTCATTTCGCGTCCGAACAGAACTTTTGCTGGTGTTTGGCCGGTAGACTCATTGATGACTGATCTGTAGGCCATCGCAAATAGCGAGAGATATTGGTCCCAATCTCGCTGATGGTTAGATACTACTTCAGACAGGTATTTGCCAAGAGTTCTGTTCATTCGCTCTACCATTCCGTCCGACTGTGGATGCAAAGCCGTAGTTCTCGTTTTCTTCATGCCGAGCTTTTCACAAACTTCCTGGAACAGCTGGCTTTCGAAGTTTCTGCCCTGGTCGCTGTGTATTTCCAGGGGCACTCCATATCGGCAAATGAACTCATTCAAAAGCACGTCGGCAACAGTTGCGGCTTCTTGATTTGGAATGGCATAAGCTTCTACCCATTTTGTGAAATAATCCATCACCACCAAAATGTACCTGCTGCCATTCGCTGTCGGTGGAAACGGTCCGGCAATGTCCAGGGCAATGCGTTCAAAAGGGCTTCCGACATTGTACTGCTTCATAGAAGCCTTTCTTCTTCCTTGTGGTCCATTGGTCGTAGCACAGGTAGTGCACTTCTTACACCAGTCCTTCACATCTTCGGAACTGTGCATCCAATAAACCGTTCTCGCACTTTCTGGAGGGTCTTCTTCACACCTAGATGTCCTCCTGACGGACTGTCGTGTAATTTCCGCAGTACTGCTGCTACCCTTGTTCTTGGAATCACCAACTGTCTTCCACTTTCGGAACCTTCATCGTTCTCGATTACTCGCTGTAGCAAACCGTTTTCCAGAACCAGCGAGTCCCACTGGGCCCAATACGATTTCATCGTAGGTGAGTACCTTGAAATCTCCTGCCAAGTAGGTCGACAGTTTTCCTTTTTCCAATGTCGGATTTTCTTCAAGTCGGGATCGTTCTCTTGTTCCTCTTCCAACTTTTCCGGTGTCCATTCGTCGCTGGTCACCGTGGTTCTTCGAATGGCAGCTTCCTTAGCTTCTGTTTTGGTGCAGTGAGAGCACTCTGCTGGGCATGGTCTTCTAGAGAGTGAGTCTGCATTTCTGTGGCTTATTCCGGCTCTATGTTCAATGGTGAAATTATATTCTTGGAGCCGCTCGATCCATCTGGCGATTTGACCTTCAGGGTTCTTAAATTGCATAAGCCACTTAAGTGCGGCATGATCGGTTCTAATCACAAATTTCTTCCCATACAGATACTGATAGAAGTGCTCCACGGACTTCACTACTGCTAGGAGCTCTTTTGTTGTGACGCAGTAGTTTTGTTCTGGTTTGGAAAGAACTTTACTAAAATATCCCAGAACTTTCTCTTGTCCTCCTTGAACCTGTGATAGCACTCCTCCAATTCCAACATTGCTAGCATCAGTATCTAGTATAAATTCTCCCTCTGGTAGTGGATAGCCGAGTATAGGTGCAGTAGTCAAGTGCTTTTTCAAGGTTTCGAACGAAGTTTGACAGTCTTCGTCCCAGCGAAACTCCCTTGCTTCCTCTGTAAGTCGTGTCAAGGGTTTAGCGATATCTGCAAACTTCTTTATAAATCGCCTATAGTATGTACAGAGTCCAAGGAAGCTTCTAACTTGGTGCTTGTCGGTGGGTCTTGGCCACTTTCGTACGGTAGCAGCTTTTTCTTCGTCTACAGCTACACCATCCTTGCTGACTACATGGCCTAGATAATTGACTTTGTTTTGAAATAGTTTACATTTCTTGGGGTTGAGCATCAGTTGGGCAGCTTGCAACCTTTTGAAGACACCTTCCAAATTCTTTCGATGTTCTTCGAATGTCCTTCCCAAGACTATGATGTCATCAAGGTACACTAAGCATGTCTTCCAGGACAACCCTCGCAATACGTTTTCCATCAGTCTTTCAAACGTTGCGGGGGCATTGCACAGCCCAAATGGCATAACGGTGAAATGCCATAGTCCAGATCCGGTGGTAAACGCTGTCTTTTCTTTATCGGCTGGATCCATCTCTACCTGCCAATATCCAGACTTCAGGTCCAAGGTAGAAAACAATTTGCTACCGGCCAGCGTATCCAGAGTATCGTCGATTCTCGGTAGAGGATAGCTATCTTTCTTTGTAACATTGTTCAATTGCCGGTAGTCCACGCAAAACCTCGTGGTTCCATCGTTCTTCTTTACCAGAACTACCGGAGAGACCCAAGGGCTGGTAGAAGGTTCTATTACCTTGTCCTCTTCCATCTCGCGAACAATTCTCTCCGCTTCCTCTCTTTTGGCCTGTGGTAGCCGTCGAGCCGATTGTCTTATCGGTTTAGCGTCGCCGGTGTCAATTTTGTGTTTGATAGCAGATGTTCTTCCTGTCTTTCTTCCTTTTGGTACAAAAAGAGATCGGTATTGTAGCAAGAGTTCTCTGATTTTTTTCTTCTCTTGCAGGCTAAGGGATTGTCCAGCCACTGCTATCATTTGTTCAAATTTATTGTTGGCATCATTGGAAGTTTTTGTTTGATGAATTATTGACGCCACTGGTACGCAAGTTCCAATTTTGGTCTCCTTCTTTATAGTTATGGGATGGTCATTTACATTTATAATGCGTACAGGTATTTCTTCGGCAGCCATGACTAACCCTTTTGCTACCAGGATTCCTCGACCAACCTCTTTATCATGATTCCATGGTTCCATCATGACCGGTGTTCCTTCTTCGACGGTGCCTTGTAGCCTTGCCACAGTGAAAAATTCACTCCTTGCGGGTACAACTGTATCCTCCTGTACGGCTACCTCAACAGTCTTATCCTCGTGTGGGTGAAGGAATACTTCCTCAGACCCTACTCTAATCACTCGGTTCTTGAAATCTAGCTGGAAGCCATGTAGGTTCATAATGTTCATTCCGAGTATTATGTCCTCTTCGATATCAGCGACAACGACAGTGTGGGTGAACTTCTCTGCGCCAATTCCCAATTGCACCGGTAGTTCTCCATGGACATTGGCGCTTTCACCTGTGGCAGTCCTGAGTCGCAGTCTCGTCGGTAAAAGTCTTTTCCGGGTGTTAACAGTCTCGGGGCGAATAATAGTCCTTGTTGCTCCAGTGTCCACCAATAGTGTATACTTCCTACCATTAACTTCACCATCCACGTATACACTATCATCGCGACATTTCAGAGAGGCTATTAGAATGAGAGGGTCTTTGGAAGGTCTTCGGGTCGAAGCTGCCCTCTGAAGGTCGACCCTTCCCAGTTTTCCTGCTGGGCGTCTTTTTTTGTAGCAGTTCTCGGTCGCTTGCACGAACTGCGTACATGTCCCATTTCTCCACAATTCCAGCATCTCACAGCTTTCGATTTTCCATGTGAGATGCTTTTCATCATGTTGACGATCTGGTCAAGCTTGTTCTCCACTTCTTCGTCTGCTACAGCCCTCACCTTGCCGTATACTCCGGAAGCCTGTGTAGCTGCTTCGTACTCCAAGGCTGCAGAGAGTACGTCGACCAGTGTCTTGTGCCGAGCCAAGCGTAGAGTTCTCTGCATTTCATGGTCACGAACTCCGTCGATGAATGTCTGTACCCCTAAACATTCCATGACATTCTCCGGTGCCGATGGATAGGCAAACCGCACCAACCTCGCAATGTCTGCTTCGAATTCTTGTAGAGTTTCGTCGCGTTTTTGTTTGCGGTTTTTCAGCTGCGACTGGTACAGATGCTCCAAGTGTTCCAGGCCATATCTCATGTTCAATCGCTTTTTGAGTTGTTCAAAATCTTCGGTCTCTTCCACTGGAATGGTCTGGAGGATATCCATGGCGTCTCCTCTAAGGGCAAGAGTTAAATTCAACGCTTTTTCTTTCTCACTCCAGTTGTTTGCCTTTGATGCCGCCTCGAATTGCTTAAGATAGTTCGGCCATGACGTTTTACCATCGAATGTTGGCAGTTTCACTCGGCTGTTAATATCGTTTTCCCTTTTCGGTTTCAATTCTACTTTCTCTGCCAGTTCGTCGTTGTTCGGGGCTTGCCTAGTTGTAATATCCGGGTGATGACTAGTCTTCCTTTCGATTTCTTCGATTTTTTGTTCCATTTCTTGCCCCATTCTTTTAATCTTCTCTTCCACGGCAGAAATTTCACTTTTTATATCCGTCGAAATTTTATTTTCCATGTCCGACATTTTATTTTCTATGTCCGCCGAAAGTTTACTTTCCATGGACGAAATTTCATTTTTTATATCAGACATTTTGTTTTCCATCGAAGACATTTTATTTTCCACTTCAGCGGCAATGTCCTTTTTCATTGACAAAATATCGGCCGAAATATCGTTCTTCATATCAGAAATATCATTCTTCATGGTAGAAATCTTCTCGTCTATATTAGCAGAAATATCATTCTTCAAAGTAGATATTGACGAGATTATGGTGGACGACTCGTCATTGAATAAGAATGTTTCTGGGTCCAAGTTTTCACTTTCCAGTGCTATTTTCAGTCTTTCAACTAATTCACTTTTCTTTCCGGACGTTTCCAACTCGCGATTTTCTAATTCTGCTTTTAGCTCCGTCACTTTCAGGTCACATAGTCTTTTAGCCATTTTTAAGTAATTATTTATTTATATTATCCCACTTCTGACACCAATGTAACGTTTATTCTAATTTATATTTACAATTAATTTATATTTACAGATTTATTTTCAAATACAGTCCTTATTCAATAATTTATATATCACACTAAACACACACTAACTAATTTATATGAGAGTCACTTAATAAACACTTTATCGAGACGCGATTGCTTTCTTTCAGTATCAACACTAACTGACTAACTGACTCCGCTGCGATGCTCGTCGCCTATTTATACTCGCACGTATGTTTTTCTAGAAACCTCTAGAACTCGAAGTTTTGGCGGATGCGCCGGGTTTTTCTAGATGTTACGTTTTCCAGATCATTCTTGAAAATACGGCGGAGGAGCCATAGTCGTATCATATGGGAATTTCACTGGGGGCACTAATTGAGCACATTAATGCAGCAGCTCGCGTAACAATACCTTGGCATATAATTTTATTAATAAGATGTGATATTGGCAATGCTATTTCATAATTAATTTCTTTTAATGTTTCAGATTTTATTCTATCCAATCCAGGAGCTTTTCTATTTTTTAGTGAATTTATGATGGTAATGATTTCTTCCACATCTGTTGGTTGAAGGAAAATAGAGTGTGCAGTAGTATTTCTTTTCAACAGAGGATCTTCTGGAATAGTTATCTTTTCTGCAAGTTGTTTACCTACGTTAACATAATGAGAATTAAATATATTACCAATGTCATTTTTATTTTCTGTTAGTTGACTTTTTTCGTTAAAAATTTGTTTTATATTTGTTTTATTTTTATTTTTATTTATACCTTTTACTATATTCCAAAGAGCTTTTGTACTGTTCCGATTATTTTCGATTTGAGAGGAATAATAATCTTTTTTTCTTGTTTTTATCAGTATATTTAGTTTATTTCTGTATGTTAGGTATTGCTCTTTTAAGTTTCGATTAGTGGTATCAGATTTGTACAACTTAAATAATTTATCTCTTCTGTTTATTGCCCTAACTAACCCTTTCGTGATCCATGTTTTTCTTTTAGTATTTCTGCTATTTAAATTCAAAGATTTTGAATTTTTTTTAATTTTATCTTTTAACAAACTAATTATAAATGAAGCAGCTTGATCAATATCTTCAATATGAAGGAAATGGTTCCAATCATAACTTCTCAAGTCTTCTCGTAAATTATCATAATGTATTATTTCTATTTGCTCTTTGGGAATTGTTGTGTTTATATTATTAGTACCTAAGTATAATTTAACCATAATAGTGTAATGATCTGTTACATTTGTTTTTATAACATAAGAGTTTATCTCTTTATTAGTTTTGTTGTTAACAAAAATATGATCCAAACAAGTTCCACTCATTGGTCTTGTTACATTATTAATAAAAGGAATAAAATTATATTCATAAAGTATGTTCAAATATTCTGAAATTATTTCCTCTCTATCGTTCAGAATATTTAGGTTTATGTCTCCTGCGAATACAAGGTAGTTGCTTTGCAAAGTAGATATTTTTTTGATATACTTTCTGAGCTCAAAGATAAATTCAGTTTCATTATTTGCTGGGGACCTGTACATTGCTGAAATATATATATCTTCATCAAATTTATTAACCAGTTTAATTTCCAACAGATTACATCCTCCTAGTTTAATTATTGAATGTTGGTAATCATAATCTTTTTTATGTATACAACCACACCATCATTCCTGTTAACATCACCTTCGTTATAAATGATATCATAACCATCAATTTGGAATATATCCAGTGAATCTAGTTTGAATGTTTCTGTTAAAATTATGCAATCATTATCGTGACTTATTTTTGATAAATAAATTTTAAATTGGTCTAAATTTTTTGATATACTGCATATATTTTGATGTATTATATTAAATTCACGGTTATTTGTATCTAAGATTATATTTCTGTTATATTCATCAAATGTACCGTATTCTCTAGCCTTTATTGGAATATATTCATAATCTCTAATATATGGATTCATTACTCAATGTTACCAAGTTTATTTTTTCAATAATAAAATAAGACAGAATATTGAATAAACACTTTAAATAGGAACACAATTTACATACATATATCTAAAATAATCATACATTTTTCTCTTTGTTTCTAAATCTTCTGATTCTCTTTAGTAGAATTGGAACGGGTTTTAATAATATTTTTGTTCACCGGTTTAGGGTTGCGAGTCTGGATGTTCGAACCGGATGATTTTTGGGCAGATAATTTATTATTTTTTCTCCTTTTGTAGCTTGAGCGACAGCAATAGAATTTAAATCGAAACAAGTTGTGTTATTTATAGTAGGTGTAGTAGGTGCGCTATGAACTAAGCTTTCTTCCTCTGGATATTCAAGATCTTCTAGTAAATATTTTTTTTTGTCTAGGACCAACTTATTTCCCTGGATGTAGCACTTTGTATATTTTCCTGTTGCCCTATATTTAAGCAAGTATGTCTTAAGCAATTTATATTCTTCTCTCTGATACTCAGTTAAGTCTTCCGATATTGATACTCCTGTATTCTGTAACTTCCTTCTATTTAGTAAAATTTCTTTCTTCTTTATATAGGAGTTTAAATCAATTTTCAGAGGGGCGGATTGGGAATTTCCAAGAAAATACAAATTTCTTATATCATGTGTTTCTAAAGTTACACCTACGAGGTTATGTATTTCTCTCTTTAGGTTGTTTATGTCCAAAATAGTATGTGGTACTCCGTACACTATTATGTTATTTAACTTATTTTCTCTTTCTAGTTTCTCGACTTTTTCTTTTAAGTATTTATTTTCTTCCTCTAGTTCCTTCACTTTTCTATTATCCTCTTCTATTTTTAATAAAAGTCTTGATTCGGAGGCATCTATGGTATTCTTCAATTCAGTTCTACTATTTTTAATTTCCTCTAAAATTTTTTTTGAAAACTCTTCAAGCATATGTTTCACTGTTTCTTCATTCATTATGGATTAAAATTTGTAGTGTATGGTCATCTATAGTAGATTTGTTTTATCGGCAGTTGAAGACGAGAGCACAAAAACCAAAACAGCTTCTTCCATAAAATGTTTGTTTCATGAACGTGATGGGTTATTATTAGTTTTGTACAATTCTCAAAAATTTTTATAATGTACAAAGATGTAATACATACGTTTATGACACCAACGGTTCCACTGGTACTTTATACTTAATTGTACACAAAATTTAGAATTTATTATAGCTTTTAACTGTAACAATTTAATATTTTTAAAGAACACACTCTCGACGTGACAACTACATGACTGTGAATAGTGTAATAACAGACAAGTAGTGATAGTAAATAAAAACATCAAGTGAATACAAATAAACAAGACAAACAATCATAAACAATTTTAATGACAATGGACATACATTAGTTTATAAATATATGTGACCATAGGTTAATGACATTATTTGATAATCATCTATCATCTATTCTTAGGATAGTTGTAAATTTATTTCATTGGGGGAACGGAAGCTCAACGGAATTTATTCTTTTTGTAAAAGGGGAAGGTGTGATGCCTTTTGGCCGAAATAATATTTATTAATTATTTAAATTATTATTATGTTGTTATTATGAATAAAGACATAAATTCCCTTGAAGCTAAATCATGAATCGTTTATAAATATGAAAGATAAAGGCTGCACGTATGAAGTCAAGTTCAGAGCGTGAAGTAAACATAAACAGTATTATTTATATTTACAAAAGAGGTGAACTTGACTCGTCGTATAAATATGTTAACGATAGGGTTTTAAGCGGCATTCAAAATATATTCTATTACATTCTAAATATATCCTAGTAATTAATTCTGAGACATTCAATTCTAAATATAATCTAATTATTATTCTAGTAATAAGTGGGTTAATGTATAATAGTAAAGTAAGGTACTAAAGAGAACATGTCCCAGTTATTCCAGTAGTTGTTTTATTCCTGTGCGATGACACACCGAGTGACCAGCAACACCACCTACTCAGAGGCCTTTCCACACTTCTAATTCACCAAGTATCCATAGTAGGATACATACATTACAGAAGAATCAGATGATAGTCAAGAAATTGATGACAAAGAAATAAAACATTGCGATCCAGTAACTGATAAAATGCTCTCATTGCAGATTGATGAATGCTTGGACCAAAAATATGGTAATAAAGAACATACGTCTAATGTTGACAGGTCTATTCACAATGTATCAAATGCACCTAAGCACGCTACCGGATCTTCACGAATAAATGATCAGCTACTTTTTAATGATACATTCAATTATAACACATTGACTCCGCAACAATATGCCGCCAGAAAAACTACTTCAAATGAGCTCCCAATCTTTAACGGTAATCCTTCCGATTGGCATTTATTCATAAGTTGTTATAACAGATCGACAATGACTTGTGGTTTTGATAATAATGAAAATTTACTCAGACTACAGAAAAGCATCAGAGGATCTGCAAGGACCGCTGTTGCCAGTTTTTTTATACAACCTGAATGCGTACCTCAGATAATATCCACGTTGAAGATTCTTTATGGCAGACCGAAACAAATCATAGAAACACATATTAATGCGATTCGACGTCAACCACCACCAAGAATGGAAAAACTTGAGACAATGGTTGAATATTCTTTAGCAGTGAAAAGACCTATGCGATTTCTTAGAAGAAGCTAAATTGAACGATTACTCGAACAACCCAATATTAATGCATGAACTGATAGAAAAGCTTCCATCTTGATGAAAGTAAATTGGGCTTTGCACCGCAGCTCTTTAAGAAATTTTAAGGGGCTCACTGAATTTGCTGATTGGATGTACAATACTGCTACGAGTCTATGCACCGCTTTTCCTACCCTTGTTATACCAGATCGAAAGAAACAATTTAATCAAAGTGAACGTACTAATATTCATCATAATAATAATGAATCGTATGATAAGGACTTTGGTTGAAAAAAATGCAAAGGAAAGTGTATGCAGGTTGCATTATGCATTATGAACAATTCCAAAATTACCCAGTTTCAGAAAAATGGGAAGTATTAAAGTCAGTGAAATTATGTAGGCTATGCTTGAGAAGACACAGATTTCCATGCAAGTATACAGTTGAGTGTAACATCAATCAATGCCAGAGCAAACATCATCCCCTTCTTCATAACAATGTAGATATTATTCCAGAAATTCAAACTCCGCAATAATCTTCCAGTCATACCACGTTACAGTGTCTTCAGAAATTACTATGACTCAAGTAACATCCCAATGTATCCGTTTCAGAATATTACCTGTGATTTTGAAGAATGGAAACAACAAAGTCAAAACCTTTGCATTCTTAGATGAAGGATCTTTGGTAACCTTGTTGAATGAAGATATAGCCAAAGAGTTGAATTTACAGGGAAACCAAGAAAAATTATGACTTCGACGGACAGAAGATCACAAGCGTTTCGAGAATAACTCAAAGAGGGTTTGTTTATCTATTGCAGGAGATTTTAAGGGGTCAAAACAATTTGATTTTCGTCCAGCACGCACGGTTAATGCTTCAAGCCTTCCTCAACAATCACTTAATAGCGAGGAACTTAAGCAGAACTATTCTTATTTGAAAAATTTACAAATACTCATTGGACTAAATAACTGGGAGCTGGCATCACCAATACGGGTGGAAATACGGGTGGAAGAAGGTCATGAAGGACAACCTCCAGCTGCAAAATGTAGGTTAGGATGGACAGTTTTTGCTCTACTACCCACAAACTTATCAAACAGCAGCATTCAATTGTCATGTTTGTGAATGTTCTGAAGATAGAATAAGTAATGAAAAATTACACGATGCTGTGAAAGAGTATTTTTCAGTGGAAAGTTTAGGAGTACAACCATCAAATATTTTCTCCAAAGAACAGAGAGAGCTAAAACCATACAAAAAACTATACTCAGTAAGGATGGAAATAAATATAATATTGGTTTGTTATGGAAATATGATGAAATAAACTCACCTGATCGTAAAGGCATGGCTATAAGAAGATTGGAATTTCTTGAGAAACGTATAAAATACAATCCAGAATTAGCTATTAGTATGAATAAGCAACTAGAAGAGTTTGTCGAGAAAAAATACATAAATAAACTTTCTGAAAAAGATCTAACCGAACCTTGCCGTAAAGTATGGTATAGTTGAAATAATACCCTTCTTGGTGTGCGTCATCGATTGTTAATGTCTTTCTAGCACATTACGTAGAAAGAAATGGAAAAAAAGGCAGGTCTGTGATTAATCCTAATCAAAATATCACAATAATGAACCGTTTAAATGTATTACAAACGTTAACCCTAATCTTTGACTTACAAAAATTTGATTGGTTGATGTTTAGATTACGCACAAGCGCAACCTATCAATCGGAAGCTCAAAATACTATGGAGGTGTTACTTTCGTAGCGACAATGTGTCTTGCGTCTTTTTCTACTGTCACACTGACAGTTCTCGCCAGGTCTGACTTTGTTGTTTACGGTCAATTATCATTTATGAAAAGTGAATATTAATCTTATTGTTATATTTATTTAAATAATACAAAAATATGCATAGATACACGGAAAAAAATCAGCATTTTGAAAGTTCTCAAGTATTTTCAGTTGGGAGAAGAAGCTGGTGATTATTAATTTCATAGCCTTTTCGAATTTGGCTGAGTTCGATCCTGATGATTTTGTTTATCAAATTTAAGGTTAGCTAATTGTCAAAATAGCAAATAAAGTAAACGACATGCCGAAAACCCGGATATACGTCACAATCGATGACGCACACCAAGAAGGGTATTATTTTAACTATATCTACCCATTTTTCCAGTTTTCAATAAAGCTAACAAACTCAGGATCTTTTGGGACGAAGCTGCCTCAGTTCAAGGTATATCTCTAAATTCTATGCTAATGAAGGGGGATGATCAACTAGCATCTCTGTTAGGTGTTCTTTTACATTTCCGAGAAAGGAAAATTGGATTTTGTGCTGATATCCAAGAAATGTTTCTTCGAGTTGGGATAATACAAGAAGACCAACAAACACAGCGATTTTTGTGGCGGAATGGTAATCCTAAAAATCCCATAGAAACCTATGTTATGACGGTTATGACTTTTATAGCCTCCTGTTTGCCAAGTTGTGCCCAGTATGTGAAGAATACAAATGTCAATAAAACTTATCAGAATATCCAAGAGCAGTGGAATGTATAACAAAAAATCATTACGTAGATGATTTATTGGATTCAGTAAATACCGGAGACGAAGCGATAACAATTGCCAAACAAGTTTACTTTATACATTCCCAAGTAAATTTTGAAATAAGAAACTGGCAATCAAATTCTAGGCAGATTTCAGAAACTATGAATGCATCTTCAGAAAACCCCGTAGAAATTAACTTGAATATCGGAAGTGATAAAGACATCGAAAAAGTCCTGAGCATTTGGTG
>CAJUYG010001060.1:99045-111359 GCA_910591675.1 Galerucella calmariensis
AACAGTAGTTAATGAGATAAGACAAAAATATTACATAGCTCAATTACGTCGAGTTCTTATAAGGTAGGAAAAATTGTCAGACATGTAAAATAAAATTTGCTACTCCTACAGAGCCCGAAATGTCATCGCTACCTGATTGTCGTCTTGCTACATTTACACCTCCTTTTACTTATACTGGCGTTGATTACTTTGTGCCAATTAATGTTGTGGTAGGAAAAAGGGTAAAGAAAAGATGGGGAGTACTCTTTACTTGTCTCACAACAAAGGCAGTACATCTAGGGGTAGCTCATAAATTAGCTGCATTCTTTATTTTTCGAATTTTATTAACAGAAAAGGAAGGCCACGATCTGTATATTGTCATCGAGGAACAAATTTTATCGCCACCGAACGTGTTTTACGTGAAGAATTGAAGAAAGTTGATACTAGTTTGATCGCTCAATCTTTTATTAGTCCTGAAATATAATTCCACTTAAACCCTCCTTTATCTCCTCATATAGGTGGTGCCTGGGAGCGTCTTTTTGAGGCTGTAAAAATTTCACTGTATTCAGCATTACCTTCTAGAACACCTTCCGACCCCGTACTGCAAAGCTGCCTCATTGCTGCAGAAAATATAGTTAATTCGAGACCACTTACTTATCTTCCCTTGGACACTAATGATTCAGAAGCACTAACACCCAATCATTTCTTGATTGGGACTTCTAAAGGCAATAAACCGATTGGACAACTGAACGATGATAATAAGATACTAAAGCTCAATTATCTATACAAAGAACAATTCGCAAATAAATGTTGGCGAAGGTTTGTATCAGAATACATTCCAAAACTATTGTTGCGAAGTAAATGGCATAAGCAAGTTTCTCCTATAAAAATGGAAGACATCGTGATCATCTGCGATAAAGAATTTCCGCGCTGCAATTGGCCAAAAGGCAGAGTAGTGGAAGTGAAGAAAGGTCCAGATGGTCAGGTCAGAAGAGCAAAAGTTCGAACTGTTACAGGTATATACGAAAGACCTGTTGTTAAGCTCGCCGTGCTACCTGTCGAAGTAAAACGAGTAGAAGATAGTACAGCGTCTTCAGTCCAAAAGACCTGTACCGGGCGGGACTGTGAAGAATAGTACCTACGTAACTAAATGTTTTAAATACGAAGGTTAATTTATTGTTTTATATTATTTCATAATGTAAAGATATAGTACGTTAATTTATATTGTGAGACTTTAAGTGGTCGCTATCAAAAAAGTGTGAATCTAAGTCCTAGCTAAGATTTGACAGGGTGTCATTGAAATTCATAATTGGAAAGATTGAAACGATAGAGGCTACCGTAAGTGATATTTTATTTGAATTTCATAAAATTAGTTATATTATTGTATGTATTTTAGGAATTTGAGTACACCACTACACCACTACTACTACTACTATTATAATAATAAAGTGGGTACTGCAAGTCCAGCCAAATTTCGTTTCGTTTCAATCACTAATTTTAACAAATTGATTTGCATGCATTTGCAATTCACACTCTTCGTACTATCACATGATCCTCATATCGATGAGCGACTTCCTTTCACATTCATTCCATACATTCCATTCCATTCGGAAGGCCCTTTCCAAATAGAGAGATCCTTTGAACAGCCCCAATGACTAATTAGAATACATTTTAGATGGTTTGAGAAAATTTGCTCTCGTTAAAGGGGTTACATCACACGATCCACGTTTTGAATACTTACCTATTCAAATGGAGCTCAAACGGAGTGCTTTCAGAGTACACTGTGATTTTATTCGCTGCTTCATTTCCATAATTGATTACTATATTCGGTATATTTATTCAAGTGACGAAGGGTGCTATTTGGGAAATATCTATATAAGTTTAAAATTGTGAAGATATACAGAATCAATTTGAATGGTACCAGCATTGCAGTTTGGGATACCGCAAAAGTTACAAGATAGGTTGAATAAAATTGGATGGAACCAATAGAATTATACCAACATATGTCTGAAATAAATTTTTCCACTAGCTAGGAAGTTGACAGTTATTGCTTCTTCTAGCCAACTTACGAGTTGAATTTCTCTATTAGTGGTTAATAATTTTCTATTATCAACCTAGGTCAATAATGAACAAATTCAAATATTTTGAGAATTCAGGGATAGTAGTTCAATAAAAACTTGTGCAACATAATTTTGTATGCCCAGGAAATTGTCTTTAACATATTTGCTGCTCAAAATTACCCATCAACATAAAAACATTTGAATAAAAATACCATCAGCTCAAAATTCGCGCTCAACCAAAAATGACTGATGACATAACAAGTACGTTCATGATATATCGAAAACTAACAGTGTACTTGTCAGTCAGACGACGGAGTGAACGCTTCTCGTGGTGCGTTTGTGTATTATTTTCAATTTTTGTCTCAAATTTCGCTAGTAGTGGAATCTACTCATATTTATATTGCAAGTTTCCGATTAACTGCACTCCAATAATAAAAAATAAAAACTCTAAGCCGATTATTATTACGAATACCACCTCATGTATCAAAAATTCCATATGAAGCGGGATCTTATGGGCGAAAAGATCCCGCTAGTGAACGACAATTAGCTATATTGTCCAATCATATTGATAGTTTAAACCCAAAAATTAAATTCACATTATTAAAATGAGTCAATTGATTTTCTCAATTCAAAAAATCAATATTATAAGGGGATAAATGTGATCTACTTTTTGAATAGTTCAACTTTCATTCAACATAAAGGTGCAAAGAACAATTTCAAAAATTTTACAAAAAAAATCTTATACTTTTGAAGAGGTTTTGTATTGATTGTGTGCAAGGAATTTAAATAATGTTTAATGTTGTAAGTGTTGAGGGATGTTTTTTAAAATCATGTCAGTATATCACATTTACCCCAGGTACTGGGGCAATTGTGATGAAAGTTTATATTTTTGTAGTAAATAACATACTTTTTACTCTGGGGCTATTGTATTAAAATTCATTCCAAACTCTCTGCATGTGTTTTTTTGTAATTCATTTTGTTGAAAAAAATACGGAACATTTTTAACTATTAAAAACAATCATGGAACAAAGGAACAGAAACTAATAAAACTTGATACAAAACACTTCTAAATGTGCCAGAGTTAATGATGAATGTTGAAGTTTTTTGAAGAAACTGGAAACTCGTACATTCCACGTCTATCAACAATAGGATTGGGTAGTAGTTTTACAATATCCTGCTGAAGTACAGTATCATTTCAAGGGGCAAATGTGTTCTAGCAGCATTCCGAAGTAAATATTAAGTATTCAATTGAATAACCAATATAATATGTTTCTCTTAATTACTATGAACTATTAGGTAAATAAAAATTAGATTATTACTTTTACATACTGCAAAAATAATATATTATTGCACGAACGGGGTAAATGTATATTGAAATTTGCATAAGAGCGAAACGCTTCCTTCGCTTATCTGTGCTCAACTGAAATCCAAGTTTGAATTTCGACAGTTTCCAGTGACGGCTCACTAGAATAACATATTTCGAGCTCTGTCTAATATGTGGTACAAGCATATCTATTTAAATAGCCATTTTTAAACCGACTGTCACAATTGCAGAAAGCAATGTCAGTAAAAAATTGTTAAATGTAAAAAACGCAGTAAAAAATTGTTAAATGTAAAAAACGGAAATATCCCCATAAAAAAAGTCTGGGATATAATTATAAACTTCAATGTCCAGAATGTGATGCTGTCTGTATTGGTCTAACAATCTAATTTCTTGAAAATAAAATTTGGTGTCCCCCAAGGCAGTATATACTAGGACCTTTTTTATTTACTATTCATACATCTAATTTTATGCCTTGTCTCTAAATAAATTATTTTTATTTCACGATGATACTCAGCTGTACTATTCCTCCAATTACGAAGATCTTTTAAAAGCCTCTCAGAAAATAGATGAAAATCTCAATATTTTGAGGATGTTAAAAAAACATTGCCTAAAAATTAATCCCAGTTAATCAGCTGTTCTATATTTCTGTGGTTAGGAGTATCGTCAAACTATTAGTGAACAATATTTCGCTTGAAATAAATGGAACTGATATTCCGGTTAAAAATACTGCAAAAATGTAGGCCTTATAGTTGATACGAAATTCCGCTTTCAAGAATGAATTATAGTGAAATTCAAAAGCGCGCAGGCCTCATTAAAATTAGTCTATCCTCAGAAACCAAAAAAATTATGTAATGCTTCAGTTCTCTCCCATTTCATCCATTGTGACACAGTATATGGCTCATGTCTTAATGATAAAGATTCCCAACGAATACAAGAGATACAAAATTCTTATGTGAGATTGATTTGTGGAAAATTTCGCACATATTTTGAAAAAATTGTGATGGTCAAACATGTAGCAGTTTTTTATCAGAAGAAATGTACAACAAAACGCTGGCTTATTCACACACCGAAGCTACTTTCAGAACTGATACCCACAATTATTCAAATGTCAGGAAGAAAACAATTCTTCGTATTTATCGTTTTTGTAAGCCTACTTTCAAGTCCAGTTTCAAACGTTCGTTTTCATAATGCATAGCAGCAATAGATATAAGTCTGCCTCTTCCTCTTCTTCCTTGATCCCTTCTTGTTTACATCATCCCATATTTCCTCTTGTTATATCTTAAAATTTTTATATTCATATCATTTCAATTACCCCCTGTTAAAAATTTGTCGTTTTCTTATACTCTTATATTCTCATATACTTTGGCCTTTCTCATAAGTCACTTCGAATCAAGTATCTATCTAACGTTTTGCATGGTTTTTGGCTCGTCCTCAGGCCTTAAAAATCGCTTACCAATCAAATTAATCAGGAGGAGCTCAGTTTGATGAAATATGAATAGATGGGACCGATGATAGACTTTTGCTGCTCGCAGTGGGGGATCTAATAGAACCACTCAGCACAAACCTGACTGAACACAACAATAAAACAGTTTTCAACAGGTCACCAATTACCTCGACCATCCTACCAACCAACATGAAGAAATTTTTAATCTGGAAGCTTGTATGTAATTACTCACGTAAAAGCGTATTCTATACAAAATTTGAAGCAGTAGTGTTTTATTTAATAGTATATTAAGTATTAAGAACGGTAAGGGTTGTTTACTGGTCGACAGCAATTTTGCTGGATACCCGTATTTCCCTTGACGTTCAAGATGCTTATATCATTTTTTGCACGATCGTATTGAAATAAATTTCGAATGAAATAATTCAAATTTCTTTGAAATGAACGAAATGTCAAAAGTGACATTTATACTTCTCGATCAGTTTGAAATATATTTGCATTTTGGTTAAATTTATAAATTTGACATTGTTAAATCATGTTTGAATAAAAGTTCTGACGTTACAAACTACTCCTGTCAGATCAATGATAAAAAAATTATCATTTAGACATGATTTGGACCATAGATTTAGACTTCGTTTCTCGAGTTGTTGATGATCGCGCAAAGTGTATATTAAAGTATAAGTGGGTATTAAGGCGTGCTTTAAATAGGAAAAATGGTTCACCAATAAAAAAATAACAAAACTGCTGCTCACTTTTGGAATACCTGGAAATGACATGCATGTCAAAATATCTCCTATAAATTCGTCATAACTTCATGTGTATATATATTTTTCTTTATTGGTGAACCATTTTACCTATTTAAAGCACGCCTCAGCGTGTTTAAATCGAACTTTGAAAAACGCGCGTGTTTTAAAGTTACCGTGGCAACATCAACAACTCGAGAAACGAAGTCTAAATCTGTGGTCTAAATCATGTCTAAATGACAATTTTTTTATTATTGATCTGACAGGAGTAGTTTGTAACATCAAAACTTTTATTCGAACAATATTTAACAATGTCAAATTTATAAATTGAAATGGAAAGTGCCGTTGGTATTGTTTGAAATATTATTATCTCGATTTTTCAAATCTCAGGAAATGGTATTTAAATACTATTGACATTCACAGAACTCAATAAGGTTAAACTTCCATCAAAATACAAATAAGTTTATGCTTTTCTCATTTCCATGACAACGCAAGGTATACATCACGAATTCAACCATTTGACATTTAGTTCTTATTTCCATCTATGATTTCCATTTCTTGTTGTTGTAGTAGTTATAGACCAGTATTTATAATTTAAAAGTACACCAATAAAAAAATAGCGTGAAGTTTTCGTTCGTTTCGATAACTGGTCTTCATTTCGCACAGGTATATTTCAGGCTTTTGTGTTTTCATAGGAGCAGGGCCTCATTGTTTGATGAGCTGGCTTATTCATGGATAAGGAAAGTCGATTAATCACACAAAGAGACTGAATTACATCGATTCTTATCGAACTGGAATTCACTCGTGAAAAGCTGAAATTTTCATGTCTTTTTATTTAATTTGAAGTGTAATCTGATGCACTTTCGATTTATCCAGGATTTTCTATTTTATATCTATTGTAATGAATGTATCCTACTATGGATACTTGGTAAATTATAGGTGTGGAAGGGCCTCTGAATAGGTGGTGTTGCTGGTCACTCGGTGTGTCATCTTACAGGAATAAAACAACTACCTGTAGCACTGGGACATGTTCTGTTTATTACTTTACTTTACTAGTATACATTAAACTACTTATTACTAACACTAATATTAATAGTAATTGAACATCTATAGTTATTGTAGTAATAATTAGAATGAATAGAATAATTAGAATGGAATGCATCCTAAAACACTATTGTTAACATATTTATACGACGAGTCAAGTTCATCATTAGTAAATATAAATAATACTGTTTATGTTTATCTCACGCTCTGAACTTGACTTCGTACGTGCAACCTTCCTATTTTTTATTTATAAACGATTCATGATTTATTGGAATTAGCTTCAAGGGAATTTATTATTTATAGTATTGAAACTTATTGTTTTGATTAAAAGACATCACACTATTCTATACTAGTAATGGTAAATAGCCCTAATATCCTATGATGATGATAAGTAAAGGTTAAAACCAGGAACGTATCGGATATTTACAAAACTAATAACGGAAGATCAACCTTTAACACGTCAACTCACAGCGTGATAAACTCTTAATTTTGAACAAGTTCCGTAACATTAATTTGGAACCTAGAATTAATAGTTTAATTTGTGAAGCAATCTTGGTACTCAGGTAACCACTCACATGAAAACCCATATGAGGGTCTGAAAAAGTTGTTAATCTTCCATTTGGATCATATTATCATAACTTTAGATTTTCCACTGCGACATACATATATTATTGCACAAGCAGGTCTCGTGTAACCATTTAAGGCATTTTGAGCATTGAATCGAGCCTACTTTTTTTCACATTGCTCAAACGATTTCACTCAGCGACAGTTACCATCACTGTCTGAATCCGGTAAGATCTCATCATCACTGGCTGAATCTAATGACACTCCTCCATCACTTTTGTCATGGCTTGCTTTCTCATTCGACTTTGACAATTGTACAACTTGTTCCTGTTTCAGTTTTCTTCGTGTTTTTCGATTGTCATTCACTAATGGTTTTTCCGTTCAAAGTCTATTTTTTCGCTTTTCTTGAAGAAATTTTGTAGTAATGTTAATAACGTTGCTGATTGTTTTCTTTTATTGAATGACAACTGTATCACTGGTACTGGTCTCATTTCTTGCGATATTTTACATTATAACAGAAACAGTTGGCTCAGAGCTTGAAGTACTGGGTGGCGGCTCATGGCTCTGTTCTTTGCCCCGACTTCCAGAGATACCGTTTTTCATGCTTGATATATCTTCAGTAGTATTATTCGCAATATTTCGCCCAGCTCAACCTTTTCGCAATTCACCGGTCTTCATTCTTCGGTCGATGGTCGGTTCTGGTATAGTTTTTCCAACGATTCATTGATTCATTGACTTGACTTGACCTATGCTTGAGATGCGATAAAACCATAACACTTCTCGAATTTACCATGCAAAGCCGCACTGTACCTGATGAAAAAGAAAAAGTACTGAGTAAATAACCCAGAAGTCTTATAGAGTTTTCCGGTAATGACTCATGATACACCAACAAAATAAATACGACTCTGTCACGGCAATACTATTATGGCCTTATAGCATGTCATTATCCCATCTCAGATCAGGTCAGTTTCTTAGATCGCGAAAAGAACCGTACCCCATATCTCCTTTCTCTCGGCTTCACGTTTAAAAATGTCTCCAGTTCTTACTTTTTTATCGCTGCTGCAAGCTGTTCTTCGATCCTTTACGCTGTGGTTTACAGTTAATTTTGAATGGATTCCGTTGGCATCCATAAAATCGATAGAGATCAATTATTTTTCAGAACTTTTTCAATATCATTCAAGGCATCTATCCCATTTACAAGATGCAGCGTCTCTACTTTTAGATACCCGCTTATTTACAAAAGTCAAAAGCCTAAGCAAAACTTTGAAACAGGTCTGTAAACAAACCTCCATAATATCATGTTTGATATACATTTTGTGAATATACAAGCGGTTCCATAGAAGGTTTAAAACGCATCAACAAATTATTTCTATGTAAGGTAAAGGAGGGTATTTCGTACTGGTCGATAAATCGTACCTTTAGGTTATTTGAACGAAGTTGTGAATTTCGCGATATCTACATCCATCCATTCATTGTTTCGAACAAGCAGATTCGTAGCAATTTGAACGTGTTTCAGCACGAGGTAGAATACTTCGAAACAATCAAAAGTTAACGTTATTGCCAGTCTAGTTCTTCAGTCCTTTGGATAAGCAAATTTTGCTGTCCAGGTGAGTGTTATCAAATTAAGCTTCGTTATTACATGTGAGTTAATTATTTTTGTCACAATATGGAACGATAATTCAAGTTAGGTTTTACTATGATTCGTGGAAGATTCAACAGTTCGTGAAATCGGACTTCTGTAGAGTCGAGCATATCGTGCCAGCACGATTTATCAAAATGTACTCAAATCACAGAGCTATGAAAACAACATGATTTGCGCTATCTTACTTCAGGTACTAATAAATTTATTTAAACTTATCATCATAGATGGCAACTTCAAGAATTCTTAGAGTGAAAATTGAAGATGACTTGAGAAAAGCAATAGAAGCTTTCCGTGGCAAAAAAGTATTGCTTGAATGAAGCCTGCAAAGTTTCCAAAATACTCAAACCCATTCTCAGAGATTGTGTATTCAAGAAAATAGAATAAAATAAACAAGGGAGATTTAAATAAATATTTAAAAATATTCCCATACACAGAAGGCAACCAAGATCAAAAATTTGAAAAAAAATTAATTCATCATTTAATCATCCCACGGACTTTGGAGAGACAAACCCATCACTTTTTTGCTGCGTAGTTCAGGTTGTATGCAAGTAGAAACATGTTATCCAGCAACCAGAAGGTCCATTACCATATGTAAATATGCAAATTGATTGTTGTTCAATAAGCTCAGATCCTCGTGGCTCGCATTCGGTAGTGACTGCGTCGTAAAGACATAATATTAACAAATCCATAGGCACAGTAAAAGAACATGAGGAGCGTTGAATTTCCAATATATTGTAGAAAAATCCTCTATCACGCGTTTGGCGGTTATTAGCTTCACGGGTTAACGAATCACTATTGGTGTCACTAGAAATGGAAAAAAACAGAAACAGATCTGCGGACCAAAACTAAAAAAACTCAAGAAATAGCAAGTTCGATAAATATAATAGTGAAAGCAATATTTTACAATTTTACAATATATTCCAGCCAGTATTTTGGAAATGAAGCTGTTCCTTGAGATTGCGATATACAAGTTGGGGTCCCAATATACCTGAAAAAAGTTGGTCATATGAAAAAGGTATTTAGTTTAGTAAAACTAAGTTCTATTCCTGAAAAACAATTATCAATCAATCAAACCCATGATATTGAAAAGTATATAAAAAACAATAGATCTCACCAATGTATTTGTAGATTAAAAGGCTTAGCCAAATTTGTCAGCTACAATATTCTCACGACCGTTCGGCAACCATTATGCCATCATTTTTACTCATAAACAACTATTGGCACTGAACATGATAAGTGACAAACTGTTTTAAGATCAAGTCTAAGAGTACTTTTCCACAACATGACGGTACTACTGATATGGAGAGAAGTATGATAATTGATATTTGTATGGATGAAAAAATCTGAAACGGAGAGATCGTCTACACCAAGAGAAGAGTTATTTATAGACAAATGAACTGATTTGTTTGACCCCCCTTTGTTTAAAACTAACATTGCTTATTTATTATTAAGAAGTCATATTAACGTGAAAATATTGGGAAATTTTGATATAAAAAAATGATATATTCGAGTGTAATTTCTTTAATGTGAAAAAATTTGTTCTCCTTTATGCACACCTTCATACAATTGTTTTTCAGAAACTATAAAAGTCTATGAAGCACAATATAATATTTTGTTATGAAATATAACAATGCTATTTGGGTAAAAATTGTTTTCATCACCCAGAAAAAATCTAACATCTTCAATAATATTCCATCACTTTAAAACAACAAATTAAATATTCATAGTAAATCATTTGAAAGTTTTGAGAGAAATTTACATTTTTTCAATAAGCCTATAGATTATTAGCCCCAAATAAGATCTACTTTATACCGAAAAAATAAGTATTTCAGTATAATTGTAATTTATTGTTACGAGAAAAAAAAATTTGCTACAAATCACATATTTCTTCACTCGTAAAAAAATCACATTAGCCTACAAATTATGTGGCAATTGAAACAAAGAATTCTCATCCCACCCTTCCTATTATTCAGTAACGGTCACCACCTGTATACGTTTGGCGTCAGTCTGGATGTGAAATTAGATCAGTTTTTGCAATTTTACTAATTATTTTGTTTTTGTGAAGTATGTGGTTAAAGTGCTCTGGACAAAAATAAGTTCAATAATAGAATGAATAAATTGTTAAGCTCATGGCGATTACAAGAATTGTGAGATATCTTTGAAGGTAAGGAAATGAATGACAATTATATTCAAGTAGGTAGAAGTAACAATCAAGCGAAATGTACCTGAAACATACACATTTCTTAATTAAACCTGTCAGATCTTCTCCAGGAACTCCAAAAAACTACTATGGGGAAAGCATTAATGAGCACACTTGAGGATAGACACAGCTATCTTGTGGATACCATTGTTGGTTATGTCTTAGATCATATAGGTTTGTTTAATTTCAACAATGTATGGTTTCCAGATACATTTTTTACGAATAAAAAACATATCGTTAACCCAGATAATATACTTATTTATGGTAAAAAGATATATTTTACTTATACAATACAATCAATTTTTTATGATAAAGAAATGTCATTCTGCCATAAAGTAATTTTTTTATAATAAAATAATATAGTTAGCTTGCAAAAATAAGTATTTGTTATTGGAAAACTACTTTATTTAATTTAAATGCTTCGGAAGATTAATATAACTATTTTGTCATTATACCTCAATAAATGTTGTTTGAGACAAATATGATACATTTTTACAAGAATAAATGTAATTTTTGATAAATAACTTATTTTATTGATGACAATGAATATGTTTTTATTCATCAACAATATTAAGTACGTTCCGAACTTGAAACAAATCCTTTCTTAACGACAAATTAAATATTAGTTAGGCCATATGGAAAATCATATTTATTTAACATAATAAGATTTTGATTGTCACAAATAAATCTTTCTCTCGGTGTAATTATATACCAATCTATTCCTCTGGTGGGGAACGAGAAAAATGTCATAGCTCTCTTGTACACTCCTTACCACCAAACGATGGAGCAGAAACTAATTCTGGAAAACAGCGTAATCGTGAGCTTTATGCCTAGAAACTACTGTACGATGTAATTGTATGTTCTATCTATGAATAATGTATTGAAAAATAGTATATTAAAGTATAAGTGGATATTAAGGTCTTTAAAACACGCGCGATTTTTCGAGCACGACAGCGAAGCCGGAGTGCTCGAAATAGATCAAACTTTGGCAGCAACTTATTTTGATGGCTCGTCCTCAGTTGATGATTTGCTTTTGCGAACATTTCTCTTAACATCCAACTCTCTAGCATTTTTCCCGAGCTGGTTTCTTTTTCGTATTCTTCTTGAAATTGTGAGTATGTCGGACTAAATTGCCGCTCAACCGAGCTGCTCCCTCTCCTAGTTCTCACTTGCTCTTCTACTCTCGGTGCAGAGCGTGAATCCCGTGATGATCCACCTAAATTTATTGAAAGAATTTGATCTGTGGCAGTGAAATCAAAATCACTGGTGCATTTTTGGGCGAAGATTGCGTAGTTGGGTATAGTTACGAATTCATTT
>CAJUYG010001060.1:111369-137878 GCA_910591675.1 Galerucella calmariensis
ATTGCGTAGTTGGGTATAGTTACGAATTCATTTGCAGTTTCTTGACCTTAAGCGTTCGGTCCTCCTTCTCAGTACGGCATGTATTGCGCATTTCTTGGATTTGACCTATCTGTCTCAGAGGCCGGAAGAAATTCATCTTCAGACGCTGTCTGTCTGCTTGAACGGAAAACGAACCCTAAAGCCGGCTTAAATATTGGTGGGAACTGCAGCTGAAGGGAACACTCTCGGTACAGCAGTTTGATATGGAACAGTTTGTAACAGTCAAAACCTATTCTAAGTTTAATGTCACAGCCAACCCCAGGACGACATCTTTGTTTTTTTTGCCTTCTTCTTGCGACATGGGGAGGTTGGAGTTGATATAATAACAAAGAAACAAAAATCTACATATCGTGATGATTACTTTTTTGAAATACACAAAATCTTCGTCTGGAAACGACAATATTTACTTTGCACTGTCAAAACACGATTTTGCATACAGCAGATGACCAAGTGATCAACGAAAATATTTTCCTTTGTCACAACTAACCCCGGTCTCCCCTAATGTAATATTTGTGATTGTGAGAGTATAACAGGAATCGTTATTGAAATTTTTCCATTGTGACGGATGGTAACAGAAAAAACTCGAAAATCACTAACTGAGATCGCTGCTGAGGATTGTGAGATCCTGTTGATGCGAGGTTATAAAATAGCATTCAGCTTGCCAGATAATATTTCTATCCCTTCGAACAACATGAAACTGATCAGAAAGATAAACTCTTTTTCAATTTTTCCCATCCAGTATTGACTAACTCAATGCACTTACTAAATATACACATACTTTCATATTAAATTGATTATGCAAATGATATACGTCATATATTATTATAGTGAACATCGTTTTTGTTACTGACTCTTAGCGTATAGAACATTCTATCAGATAGTTCCCAGCTTTTTGCGTTACACAACCTTGTTGAGGAGATCACACAATCTTTTAACAACAAGGAGATTGCGGTGGCCATATTTCTTGACATTGAAGGATCATTTGACAATGCACTACCGACCTCCATTGGTTCAGCTTTGACTGAAAAGGGCATCAAACCAACCATTACCGGTTGGATATATGCCATGCTCACAAATAGGACAGCCCCTACATCTCTTCAGGACGAGACCATATGGTCCAAGGTTTCCAGGGGCTGCCCAGAAGGCGGCGGAGTACTATCTCCCCTACTGTGGTCACTCTTGATGGACATCTTGTTTAGTGCTCTCGAAAGAGGAGGGGTAGAACTACAAGCGTATGCAGCAGACCTTGTCATCTTGGCAAGGACCAAGTCAGGAAGGGTAGCATAAATATCCTCCAAAAGACGTTGGACGATGTCAACAGTTGGTGTCAGAGGGAACAGATGTCTGTTAACCGTGGCAAAACTGTAATAGTTCCCTTCATTAGGAAAAGGAAGTTGGAGGACCTTCCACCACTTTCCTACAATGGTGAGGTTATTTAATTTGCAGCGGAAGTAAAATATTTGGGGATTATCCCAGATATGAAACTTACCTGGAGCGCTCACTTGGAAAAACTTCCCTAAGGCCAGACTATCCTTGTGGAAATGTTGTAGGATCTGTCAAAAATCTTGTGGCTTGGGACCCAAACAAATCTATTGGATGTATGTGATGGACCTACCTTCTCTCCATACATTTTTGGAAAGAGAGGCTAGATGGACAGCATACAGAATTGTGCATATTTCTAAATGCATAGATCAGGCTTAAACAAAACGAAGCAGAATGCTAGTGGACACTGAAAGTCACAGTATTCTGGAAATGACCTCTGACATAATGCCTCCAACAGTAAACTACGACCTGCCTTACACCGTCCTAATTCCGAATAGAGATGAATGGGTCTTCCGTTAGGATGAATTATTAAGAACAGACAGCTGTTGGTACACAGACGGCTCTAAAACACCCTCAGGTTCTGGTGCAGGTGTATACGGGCGCAGACCTAGGACAGAAATTTCATCCTCTCTAGGATCCTATGCAACCGTATTTCAGGCGGAAATTTACGTTTCATGCGTTTCATGTGGGGAGAGTGGAGCAAGCCAATCTCATACATATCTCATACAGCCAAGCGGCTTTGAAGGCACTTAGCTCTTGCCGTGTAACGTCGAAATTGGTCTCAGACTGCCTCAATAGGAGAACTCAATAAAGTGTTGCTGGTTTAGATTCCTGGTCATTCTGGCATGGAAGGAAACGAGAAGGCAGACCTTCTTACAAGGGAGGGTGCCGCACGTGTTCCTATCGGACCAGAACCAGAGAAAAGTTATTTCCACAGTTGATAACATACGTTTTCTTTCATTATTTATACTGCGTTCACCACTAGGGTTATGGGGAGTTCAGTATTTGAAAAGGTTACATCAGAATCACAGGTTATACATATTTTAAAAAATTCAAGGAACCGTTAATCTGGTCTCTGAGAGCTGACTGTAATGTGTTGGGGATACTATGTTGTCTCCGCTGGTTTGCAGACTGGGGATATTCTAGAATAATATGTTTGATGGACATTGTGCACATTGAGGCGGGTCTTCTTTACTTATTACATACGTTTGTGTCAAATGAAGGTGGAAATGGACGTGAGTTTAGTAAAATTTGAAGACGGTGAACAGAAAACCTGCCAACGTTTCTGGCGTAACAAGGTGAAAATGGATGTAAATATACCAAAATTCAAACATGCTGGAGTCAAAAATTGCAGACGATTGTGTCATATTGAGGTGAAATGTACGAATATATTTACTGACAATCAGGATCTGCTTAAAGGTATCAGCAATCCAACAACCAGTTCTAGACTGGTTAAAATCTGTGAGGAATGACTTAACAGACTGGAAAGAGACAAATCTAGTGTCTTTAATATGAGTGCTGGCAGATGAGAGTATTGCAGACCAGTGACCTGAAGAAGGTTCTAGAGGAGAGGTATCACAGAAAATTGCATAAGAGGGGAGATCGGATAATGTCAAGATGAGGAACACCAACTTAAATGGAGATTGACACAACGTCATCTTGATACAAGGAGTTTACTGAGCAATTATATTAAAAATTTATTAAGAACAAGAGAAAATTATTATTACAGTTGATTGCATACGTTTGTGTCATATAGAGATAAGAATTGCAAAATACTTGGAAAAGTGATAGAGCATGGAAAATTTGATTTTACACGTAACCTTCATATTCTTCAATGATACAATAATAAAACGGAAGTATGATGGAAAAAATGAGAATACGATCTTAGTAATCTATCCTAATACCAATCTTTATCATCCGGAATATTATTATTATGAAAAAGATTTTGGAGACCCTGAAACATTTTTGGCACCTAGTTTAATAAGTTTTCAGTATGCTTATACTTTTTTCTCCAATGAGTTTTGGTGCATTCCTGATAACAGGTATCTAGTCTGGAAATGCTACGAACTTTCGTGTATTTCGGTTCAAATCTAGGACATAAAAATCTTCCTCTTCAAAATAAGTTGATTCGATAAGGTGTGTGATATGAACACCTAAGTGGATATTAGCCATCATATGCGGGTAGATTGCTATATTTTGTCCTCCACTATTGATAACTTGTTTATAAATGAGTTTATTTTTCTCCTTTTTACTCCAATCTAGGAAGGGATTGGATGGGTTCATATAAATTTTTTTCGACTTTCCTTCTTTGTCAAAAGAAGTCTTGCAGAAGACTTTGCGTGGTTAATCATACCGGAATTGCATGTGAAATTGTGAATTATTATCCGTCAATTATTGACAAGAAATCTTCAAAATCTGTTATATCAATGCCAACTGGAGTAAATCTTGTACTGGCTAGTCTCACAAGTTGTTGCCAATACCACGGCGTCATTATCTGGAATTTGGGCATCTTTTCTTTTCTTTCTTTCTTTTCTTGGCCCTCTCTGTAAGCGAATGACGTGCGATGGAGATGGTATCTTAAGTTTAATACCAAGTCCACCTTTAAAGGAGAAAGTAAAGCAGCCCAAAGTTACTACCTTTGTTTGATATACATAGTTTACGTCTCAATGACTTTGTGACTCAGTACATTTTACCTTTGGTTTTTTTTGTTACTTTTTTGCATTTGATTTTGAAAGAATTTTTTCCTGATTTCTTCGTTGAAAGTTATTTCAGTATCACTTAAAATCCGATTTTCGTGAGAAATGGGAGTAGTACAGTTTACCTATGTGATACAGGAAGAATAAATAGATACTTGATAAAAATAGTACCTATTAACAAAATACAATCATTTATTTCATTTGCAATTCAAGCAGTTCTCTTACTAAATACGAAACGTCGATCTTGCACAAGCACATTTCTCCAGAGTGCAGGGAACAGTCAGGGCAGTGGTCAAAACGTGCATCGAAGAAGTCTAAGGTGAATCTGTTGGCCATCAAAGTCATCGTCACAGTTTTTTCAATCCTGCGGTGTTGTTTCCTTAGGAAGAGTTTAGATATCAATTGAAAGCATTTGGCGAAGGAAAAACTGCTGTTTTATCAAGACAATGCGCAAATGACAAAAATCCATGATCTGGTCTACCAACTGCCTCGTCATCCTGCTTTCCCTCCAGATTTCGCTCCTTACGACTATTTCCTGATTACTTATCAGGTGTAATAACCACGTGCTGAGAGATTTGCGCGTCGGTCGGATCATCTAACGATAGTGGCCAGTTCAAAAGCCTGTTAGACAACCTGTTATCTTAAGTATAATCTTACACTTGTTCATCTGACCTCTGTTAACAAAAAATATATGGAAAATAAGTAGACCCAAGGATATTGTTTTGGCTGCTATCGGTTTGATGTCAAGGTCACCACTAATTCTTCGTATACCATGAAAATCTTCACTATCAAACAATAGCTTTATCAGTCTGACAATCGTCATATACATCCAATAGATTCGTTCGACTCTTAACACCCAAACATATTCATTCAATTTTTTCACCCCCTTTTTTCCAATTTATGTCAATAGGTTACGAAGACATATACATCATTCATGCGAGAAATATTTTCATCAGTTATTTCTTTGAAACTATTGTTATTAGAATAGATACAATATTTCTCCCAACAAAAGAGATGCTCCATTTTATCTCAATGTAACATTACGAATTACACGTAGGAATCAAATTTTAAATTTCCTCGAATCGTGGCATGACAAATTCAATTCGTCTAACAATAGCTTCGGCCTTTGTTGAATCTTATAATGGAGCCCGCTACAGCATCGGAAGGAAATGAAATTACACGTCGGGAGTTCCCCAGTATGAAAAATTGATACAAATGTTCCACATTAATCAACACTACAAATTAATATTAATACTAACCGCCGACATCTCATCAAAAAGGAGAAATACACGATGTTGTCAACTGATTAAAAGGTGAAGTGGAAAAAAGCGATCCAAATGAAAACACCGAGGTATATATCGCAGACTTATGTACTTTCCTCATTGTTAAGGAAACTTAAGTTTTAAATTCTTGCCGCGCAACACACATCATTGGCGCATGTTTGAGGAAAACTTTGACATGCCCAATGGCCAGTATATCAAGAAGCTACACACGGTAAACGAACGCTTTCGGTGAAATATCACAAAAAGGATCGAGTGATTAAAGTGTGCCAGAACATATCCTCAACCATCCCAGGCGCCTGGGTACGGACAGTAAATATAGCTTCACCAGGTAGGAGCCTTCTAGTTTTTCTCTTTTTCTCTTTTCACGTTGATGATGTGTTACATTTTATTAAATTTATGGAACCAATATTAGAGATACAGTCCACCAACATTTTTTTCATATTTCCTGCTTTAACATTGGCCCCTCCTCTCACGGATTGAGTATACGTAATTATTTTTTCCTTTTTCTTATTACTATTACATTTTATCGGTACATTTTAAACTCGTTCGCCGGTTGACCTTCATTTTTACGTAGATAGATAATTTCTACATTGAATTATTCCACTGAATGTTATTCGATTATTAGTTCACCGTTCGTTAAATATTAATATTAAAACCAAATTCAACAGTAGATTTTGCATTCTTAGTTGGGTGAATTTCATAGTTTAGTTCAAATTTAAATAACTTTTTTAATCCTTAATACTTTTTTTCGTACCAACTTTTTCTTGGCATACAAAAACCACATTGTTTTTGGTAATTGTCTTATTTATTATTTTCCACAATTAATTATTCATATTTGTAATGGCTCCAACTTCAAATAAATTAACAAGAGCGAATTTAAATCGCACGCTTGCTCACAAAAGATTAGAAGAGACTCATCAAACAGGTCTTGATGAATTACACGATGAATCTTTGAGATCAATTTTCTTAGCTAGAGCCGAAGCTCTAGATGATATATATAATGACTTCCAAACCGCCCATGATACTGTCATATCTCTAGTTAGTGATGATGATTTCGTAGCCTAGTATACAATGCGTAGTTCAGCAGATAAAGCCTTCACAGTGCTAAATACATTAAGCATGATTTTTCAATATCGGATGCAGCCAATATTTCGGTGACCAATTTAAATAGCACCTCTTCACATCAACGGTTTGTAGCAAAGCTTCCAAAAATTAACTTACCTACATTCTGGTCTGGTCTGGTCTTCTTTCTATGGACTGTTCAATACGCTCATCCATGACAATACTGATTTGTCCGACGCTGAAAGATTCCAATATTTGCTCACGTCATTGGACGAAGAACCCTTTGCTTAAGTTAAGGGTACTCCCCTTACTGATGCAAATTATCTTATAGCATATGAAACGCTGGAGAAACGGTAGTAAATTTCATATTCCCGGACCCTGGATATGATTCTTGGAGCTGAATTAATACCTTTAATTTTGGAATCTTGAAATCAGGTCGTATATTGGGAAATCCTGATCAACCTGTCGCTTTAGAAACTGTCTTTGGTTATATTCTTCAAGGACACACAAACTGCACCCATGTCTCAAATAATCACTCTTTAAGTTGTCATGCATCTTTAGATATAAATCTTGATATACAATTGCAAAGGTTTTGGGAGTTCGAACAGGTTGTCAAAACTACTCATGCATCCCCGGAAGATAATAAATGCGAAGAAATTTATAACACTTTTCGAGAATCTTCTGGACGGTTTTCGGTACCTTTACCATTTCGTCAATCTTTTCCCAGTTTTATTGATACTTACACACAAGCACATCGGAGATTCTTAATGCTAGAGAATAGATTTTCAAAATCGTTTAAATTACACATCAAATACTGTGAGTTTATGCAAGATTATCTTGACAGTGGACATCTGGTTCTGGTACCACTGAATGATTATAAATTTTCATCTGCTCATTACATACCCCATCACGCCGTCTTTGAAGAGCAACTTTCGTGTTCTCAAATAATTTCCAAAATTCGAGTTGTGTTCGATGCGAGTTTGCGTGATGTACAGGGTGTTTCACTCAATGACTCTCTTTTAGTTGCCCCAAAACTTCAAGGTGATATTTCCACGATAATTCCAAGATTTTGATTTTTTTCTCATATGTTTGTTTGTGATATAAAGCAAATGTACAGAAAAATTAACGTTCAACCTCAGTTTTGGAATTATCAAAGAATTCTTTGGTGATTTAAGCCCACTGAACCACTTCAGGAATTTTTTTTGCAAACTGTAGTCTATGGAATCTTCAGCTCTCCGTTTTCAGCTCTACGAACTTTGGAAGAATTGGCCACCCAAGAGCAATCTTTTTTTTTCTAATTCTTGAACCGCTCACCAGTCCTATTCCTGAGGTATATTCCAACACATTTATCTTTAAATGGACCCAATCGATGGCAATTGCTGCGACGTATGCGAAGTGATTATTGGAAGCGTTGGTCACAAGAATATGTACATTCTCCCCAAGAGAGATATAAATGAACCGAACCTTCACCTCCTATCGTTAAAGGTGCTTTAGTTTTAATTAAAGATGAACAGACGTCTCCTCTAAATTGGGAACTCGAGTTACTGATGTACACCCTGGTCGGGACAATGTGGTTCGTGTGGTTTTATTGAAAACCAACCATGGGGTTATGCATCGCCCTGTGGTTAAAATTTGCCCCTTACCGGTTAATGAATTTTTAATTTTTCTTTAATTAGTTATTAGTATATCAAAGTATAAGTGGATATTAAACTCGCGCGATTTTTCGAGCACGACGGCGAAGCCGGAGTGCTCGAAATGGAGCAGGTGTTTCAAAGACCAATTATCCACGAATACTTTACGCTATTTTTTTTATTGGTGCACTCTGAAAATATAAATACTGGTCTATAACTACTACAACAACAAGAAATGGAAATCATAGATGGAAATAAGAACTAAATGTTAAATGGTTGAATTCGTGATGTATATGATGTATACCTTGCGTTGACATGGAAATGAGAAGAGCATAAACTAATTTGTGTTTTGATGGAAGTTCAACCTTATTGAGTTTTGTGAATGTCAATAGTATTAATTTAAATACCATTTCCCAAGATTGGAAAAGTCGAATTATTAATATTTCAAACAATACCAACGGCACTTTCCATTTAATTTATGAATTTGACATTGTTAAATATTGTTCGAATGAAAGTTTTGACGTTACAAACCACTCTTGTCAGATCAATGATGAAAAAATTGTCATTTGGACATAATTTAGATTTTAGAGTCTAAATCTATGGTCTAAAATTTAGACAATAGATTTAGACTTCGTTTCTCGAGTTGTTGATGTTGCCACGGTAACTTTAAAACACGCGCGTGTTTTAAAGTTCGATTTCAACACGCTGAGTCGTGCTTTAAATAGGTTAAATGGTTCATCAATAAAATAAAATTATATATTAGTAGATTTAAGCATTAGAATATTCTATATATTTTTTTTATTAAATTTTTTTTCTTTCTTCTTTGCACTCCATTTGTTCACAAACATTCGTTTTGGTGGGGTGATCATTGGCGCATGTTTGAGGAAAACGTCGACATGCCCAATGGCCAGTATATCAAGAAGCTACACACGGTAAATGAACGCGTTCGGTGAAATATCACCAAAAGAATCGAGTGATTAAAGTGTGCCAGAACATATCCTCAACCATCCCAGGCGCCTGGATACGGAGAGTAAATATAGCTTCACCAGGTAGGAGCCTTCTAGTTTTTTTATTTTTCTCTTTTTGCGTTGATGATGTGTTACATTTTATCAAATTTATGAAACCAATAATATAGATACAGTCCACCAACATTTTTTTCATATTTCCTGCTTCAACACTCATGATAAATAAGTCTTAATCACGTAATGAATGAATTATGTTCAAGTGAAAAGGAATATTATATTCTAAGCTTTTTGGATATTGCATTTCCAATTGTTGAAACCAATAGTTGTGATGTTCAAATATTGTCAAGCCAAAGAATACACCAACAACAAAAAACGAAATTACACTTAAACATTACATAGACACAGTTAAATTAGTCGTTATATTACTATATCATACGATAACATGTGGGCCGCTCGCGTGTGGTCTTTACAGACACAAATTGGATAAATATCTAGACGCTAGCACAAAAGCCTTCAAGGTCGTACTGCTGCAAAACGGAAAACCAGTTGCATACGCTTTCAAAAGTTTTCAGTGAAACCCGAGGTGAAACCCAGAAAAAGTACACTGCGCTTAGTCTAATTGAAGAGACAGATGATTTGCTGGGGCACATATTTTAGCATATCATTGTGTAGGAAAAACAGTTATTTTTCAAATCCTTAACCGTGTATAACAAGAGTAGCAATAGTCCCAGAACAGATCCTTGTGAAACTCAACTTAAAATAGGTTCAAGTGGGGAATATGTAGCATTGACGCTCACACAAAATTGTCTTGAAATGAGAATGATAGCTATCCTGCTCTTCAAATTTCCTCTGATACCATAATGTTCAATTTCATGTAGTGATTAACGCGTTCGGACCCGGTCAAAAATATTGGCTAAATCAGGATAAATTACGTCTGGTGGTGAGTCAGAGGCTGTAGTCTGATTATTTACACAAAATCAAGATAAATGATGTTTGTTGGTGAACCAACATTAGAGGTTATAGTTTCTCATCATTTACACACAAAATATTTGTTAAAGCTTAACGTCGTTGTATGAAGCCATGTTACTGGGAGGTGAGAATATTCTCTTGAAGAAAAAAAGAAAACATTTTGTCAGATTCAATAATTGACTCCATAACTCCATAAAAAAATGTCAAACATTTCTCGTAGATTTATGTAACCAAAAAAATTGAATCTTTGGATCGTCTGTGGAACGATCACAATTAAAATGTGCAAAGTTATCATTGTTGACTTCCGTCATGTATAAAAGCAGTGCATCCATTCCGGAATATCTCTAAAACTTTGCTGAAGATATTTTTGGAAGAGCTAATAAGTACGAGTATATAGCACCGATAAGCTAATAAGTGTATAATGTGAGTTCATTATTATTAAACCTAAGCTCAGATTTGAAAGCAAACTTCAGAAGCAAAATCGGTGACCATTGGAAAGAGCTTTGTTCACATTCTTCAACAAAACTGAGATTAATCAAGAAATCCACTTCACTTTGGACTAACCTGCCGAAAACTAGAAGATCGGAGACGATTCTCACACGGTTTAGAATGGGTCACATAAGACTCACCCACTAACATCCACTCTCCAAACACAATCCACCCATATATTACATGTGTAATATGCAAATAATTGTATCACACATAGTGCATTGTCCTGAATTCAAATCACAACGAGAACAACACGGTATTGAAGAACCGTTGGAGAGCATACTAAATGAAAACTGCAACATAGAAAACGTAATAGGACTCCTCAACCAAACTAGTCTCTGTTCTGAAATTTAAGCTAGCTATCACCCAACCGTATGTATTTTGGTGTTAACTGAAACCATGTTAATTGTATTGTCCCACTGCTAATATAGTCCAGGGCATTTAGGAAAAATATGGGAAATTTTGCAGCACAACAGATATCGAGATGCGGTTTTCTGCATTGTGTTCAGGAAGTGCCAGAAAAGACTGGGAAAAATGTGGGTTAGCACTTTTTTGGGAAACGCCCTCTACGCCGGGAAATGCATTTTCCATTCGCATCATTACTCGTATCATTATGGGAACGATTGGAAACTCGGAAAAATCGCTCAGAGATCGTTACTTGGGCATTAGAATTACCCGGGAGTGCACGAGGGTGGCTCTGTGGGGGTGCTCGGGAGGTGAGTTGCGGGAGAAATGGCAGCGTGCATGAAAATCGCTCCAAACTCGTTACTGCAGAGGCGCCCCTAAACGCCTCCGAGTAATTCTGATGCCAGAATCGAGTTCCGCATCACCGAAAACTACCGAGTAACGATTCTTAGGTCATTTACATGGACTATGCGAACTCTATCCGTGAATTAATAACTTAAAAAGTATGCATTTCTCGAGAAAAATTTTCAGACAGAAGTATACCTAGATTTTACGTAGATTTTGAAAATGTATTAATATATAGGGTGTTCTTCTTGAAATAACAAAGTTACAGTCGACTTCCGGTTGAACCGGAAATCGGCCATCTGAAAATATTTTAGTTAAATTCTAATGCCAGAATCGAGTTCGGTATCCCCGAAAACCGCCAAGTAACGAGTTTAAAGCAATTTACATGGACTATGCGAACTGTATCCGTGAATTAATTTAAAAAAGTATGCATTTTTAGAAAAAAAATTTCAGACAGAAGTATACTCAAATAAATTTCAAAAATGTATTATTATATAGGGTGTTTTACTTAAAATAACAAAGTTACAGTCGACTTCCGGTAGAACCAGAAGTCGTCTATCTTTGAAAATATTGTATAAAAAAATCGTATCCGGTGGTCTATACATTCTGTTCATCAAATGATAAAAATTGCAGTTGACTTCGTTGGAATTTGATGGTTTGTGGACTGATGAATAGATATACACGTTAACTAGAACATGCCAAATAGGTCTTAAGGAAGTACTACATCAGTAGAAGGGTGGCGAAATGGATTTTTCAGTCCTCCCAGTGTTCAAATAGAATTCATACCGTTTGCACGTACCTATTTGTTCTTAAAAATAATCATTTCAAATCACATTATAATTATACTTGATAACAGTGCATTTGTGTTGTTTGTAGTGAGTTAATTAGTATAGCAGCTGGTTTTCTTATCCAAAACTGTGTTTATTTACATTGAGGTAACCTTTTTATTTAATAGGTATATCATAAAAGCGATAAACAAATATATAAAAATGCCGAATACCTGTTTCTTGTGTTCCGTTTTGATGACGGACATCGACAATCAGCTAAAATGTTCAATTTGTGCTCGCCAATGTCACCTGAGGTGCGTCCGGTCAACGTTAGCTGGAAATGTAGACGATGTACCCACCTCAGCGAATACGGGCAACTGGATTTGTCAAGACTGTAAATTAAATTCTTCCACTTCAACTAATTTAAATGATCATCATTTCCAAGCTATTATGTCAAAATTAACGTGTCTTACTACGGCAGTTACCGCCTGCAATTATAAAATTGAAGATTTGGTTGCTACAATCTCAACTCAATCTCAAGTTATCTCTAACTGTCTTAGTGACATCTCTACATTGCGCGATGAAAACTCAGAGTTACGAAACAAAATGCTAGGTCTCGAGAAAAAATTCGATTCTTTTAAAAACATGGATGCTCAAGAACTTTTGGCTGAAAGTACAGAACGTCTCAAGCGAGAGAAAAATATTATAATATTTGGATTGCCGGAAAGCCAACCAAACCTGGAGCTGAATGCTGCCCAAGATATTATTAGCAAAATTTGTTCTGAAGCCTCACCGCAAGTAGTGGCTGGGGCTCGTCTAGGCAAACCAGTTAATGGTAAAACCCGTCCATATCGTTTGACATTTAGCTCTCCACAATATGCCATTGAAGTTTTAAAAAACAAAAAAAGTTATCACATGAGAAAATTAAGCTTAATCAAGATATGACTCCCAATCAGCTACAACATTTAAAGGACTTACGGGCCGAACTCTCCATTAAATTACAGACTGATAGCAGCCTTACAATTAGATATATAAACAAAGTTCCTAAAATTGTTCCTATCACACATCATGCTTCGGGGACTTCTAAAAGAACTAGGAAAGAAGAAATGTCACCAGTTCGTGATTACGGATTAAAGAGCTCTAAAACACAAAATCAAATATAGCAACCAATTAATATTGTTTTTTGGAACTGTCAGGGATTCCGAAACGTTTTAGATTATGTTAACGATACCAACATGCCAGATGTTTTATGTCTTTCGGAAACGTGGTTAACAATTGATATGAAAGTATCCCCCTCCTACTTGTCCATGTATAATGTAATTAGCTCAGTTGCTATAAAGGAGAAGTCTACAGGAAGAGCTAGTGGCGGTATTTCGACTTTCTGTGTGAAAAAGTTTTCGTGCACTATAATTGAAAATTCTTCCTGGTGGTTATTTTGTTTAGTTTCTGATCGTAACTTTAATTTTATTGTATGTAATGTTTACTTCAAACCAAACTTGGATCTGTTATACCTTCTGGAAATGTTTCAAGGTTCTTTATCTAGTGTACAAGAATTATATAATGACACTCTAATAATCATTGGAGGAGATTTTAACTCGCGCATATCTAACGTAGATTACGCTCCTCTTGAAATTTTTGAAAACACTAATCTGTATGACACTAGAATATCATTAGATCAAACTATAAATTCAAGGGGACGGCAACTAATAGATTCCATGAATACTAACGGATTTTCTTTATTAAACGGTAGAAGTATTTCGGACCGCCCTGGTAAATTTACTTTAGTGAATGCTCTGGGCAAAAGTACTATAGATTTCGTTTGGGTTAATAACCCGCATCTCTCCATAATAAGGGATTTTTTTGTAAATAATTTGTTTAATTCATCAGACCATTTTCCAGTTTGTTGTTCTCTAAACCTAGACTTTTTACATTCTCCTCCTAACATAAATAGCCAAGAAGTCCTTACCAAATTGTTTAAATTACCAGATCACTTAATATTACTCTATAAATTACTTCTACAGAATTCTCCTAGTGTAATACCGATCTCAGACGTAGAAAAATCTCATGAGAATCTTATACTTGCAATTAATGATGCCGCTACTGATTTGGGTATTGTGCAGTTTGTCTCACAAGGATCGCAGGCACATATTAAGAACCCTTGGTTTGATAAAGAATGTATATCACTAAAGAAAAAAGTCCTTCATAATTTAAAATGTTGTAAACAAAACTCATTTAATGACAATCACTTAAAAGATGTGTATTTAACTTCCAAAAAAGAATACAAAAAGTTGACCGCTAATAAGAAAAAACAGTATGAACAAAACATTATACAAACACTATCTAATTGCAGAGACTCTAAAATTTTCTGGAAAACCATTAAAGACTATCGTTGTATTTTTTCTCGATTTTCTAACCTACGAGTTGAAACCTGGGAATTATTTTACAGAAACTTTTATCCTGTCTCTGCTATTAAAAATACTGAATTTTTTGATGCTAGGAACCCGTTTCTCGATTACCCGGTCACAACTTCTGAAATTTATTCTGTATTCAACTCGTGCAAAAACAACAAATCTAGCGGACTAGATGGTATACCCTATGAGTTACTTAAATCCTCACCTAATAATTGGGTTCTCTATTTATGCTCCTTATTTAATTCCATCTTAGATACTCTCGTAATTCCTAAAAACTGGAGTGACGTGGTTATGATTATGCTCCACAAAAAGGGCCCGATAGAGGATCCTTTTAATTACAGGGGCATTGCACTCGTTAACTGTATTGCCAAAATTTTCATGCATATAATACTTGACAGGTTATCAACATGGGCTGAAGAATGTCACATCCTTCCAGAATGTCAATCGGGTTTTCGTCGTGAGCGTGGCTGTAACGATAATATATTTGTCCTAAGTTCTGCTATACAATTGCATCTTCGCCTTCGTAGACGTAAGGTTTTTGCTATTTTCGTGGACTTTAAACGCGCATTTGATAGTGTAAATCACTCCCTTTTATGAAATAAGTTATTTAAACTTGGTATAAGTTCCAAACTGATCGATATTTGTAGAAATTTTTACATTAATGCAAATATGCGTGTCAAATGCAATGAACAATACACAAGTTCGCATAACATAACCACTGGTGTTCTTCAAGGGGAAGTTCTTAGCCCTCTTCTTTTTGCATTGTTTTTAGCAGATATTGAAGAATTATTCAGGGAAAGTGAGGCTGTTGGCATTAAACAGCAATGACCTTCTTATGCTATTATATGCGGATGATTTAGTGATTTTGGCAGACTCTGAAGTTGATGTAAGCAACAAACTTAAAATGTTAGAAGTATACACATCTAATAATATCTTATCAGTCAATACTGAAAAAACCAAAATCATGTGTTTCTCGAGAGGTACTTATATGCGAGATAATCATTACTTCACATTTAACTCTAATCGGTTAGATCTAACCTCATCATACACATATCTAGGTGTAACCTTTTCGTCTTCTTCTCTGTTTCGAATAATGTCTGAATCGGCTATAGCAAGAGCAACACAAGCCATAGGCGCTGTAATCCCAGTAATGGCTAAAGCTAAAATTGATTCATAGACTACACGCATGCATCTATTTGATTCGCTAGTTTTAAGTACCATGAGCAAAGGCATTCCAATTTGGGGATTACGCTATACTGATGCCCTGGAAAAAATTCGAACCACATTCCTAAAAAGGGTTCTCCTTCTACCTGCTAACACCCATGACTTCGCACTGAGGCTTGAAACCGCCTGGGTAAAATTGTTATACAACATTTTTAAATTAGCACACAAGACTACCAAAAATTTGTTTCAAAAGACAATTACAGTTAGAAGAGTGCGATAAAAGGTATAACTGGGCCCTTCAAATTAAACAAATCTTTTGTCAAATTGATGCTTTGAATTTTTGGGACAACATTACATATTGCAATATTAGAAACAACAAAAAAGATCTTCTAGTTCGTCTCCGAAATAAACTTTTTACCAAAGATTGTAACCTTCTAGATAACTAATCTTTCTTAACAATATTTAAAAAATTTTCTATATCAACATCTGCACAAAACTACCTCCATTTGGGACTTCCACTCCATATCACCAGAACAATAGCTCAATTGCGTTTTTCTAACATTTACATGATAAAATTTTCTTGTAGGGGAGCGGTATATCGTGTTAATCCGGACGAAATCTGTACAATTTGTAATCAAAGGCTTCCCGAAACCATCTATCATCTTCTATTAGATTGCCCAATATGTAGCTCTATGAAGCCCCCTGACTTGACATTCCTGCCAAATTCCTTACTCCTTGCATTGGATAATTTATTTATTAACTCTGCAAAAGCTATAGCATTTCACATTCAAAATGTTTTAAAACTCCGAGCATTTGTCTTGAATGAATAATCTTGAAATATTTCCTTACTCTTACACAGTTTATATGTGTATATTATGTATATGTATACATGTGTATATGTATGTGAAAAATGGATTTTTCAGTCCTCAGTACATATCACCCCAATTATATAAATGTGTCTACATTTTGATACAATGTGAGCTACAAATTTTTTCTGGATGATAAAAACTAAAAATATTGTAGTTCAATATCCAAAAACAATGAATATAACACATCAAGAAGATACTTCTACTCACATAAAAAAATCGTAGAAACCACAAAACTGAATATTGAGTTGAAATATTTTGGGAGGGATAGTCTCAAAAGATCTATCTACTTGGAATGTGAATGTGAATGAAGGCGAATTCCAATCGATTTGGTAGACAGGAGTATCGCTCAAATATTCAAAACAAACCAATCAAACAAAACGCATGAAAAAGTATACAGACATTTATGAAAAAGTTTAAAAACAAATCAATAGATTCATTTTATACAGAATATCAACGTTTTTTGTCAATAGTTAATCACCCATAATCCTTACATGGATATTTCAAAATGATTTTTCCGAAAATTATGAATCTGTTTTTATAATCCACCAATTAAAATCCACTACATAAAGTCACCAGATAACCACTCGCCGTTGTGAACGGTGCAGTTACCCGGAATAGATGCCCATTAAAATGCGGATATCTTTGCTATAAATTTATCAGTACCGGATTGAAATATTCTTCCAATCGAAAATGATTTCTTGTCACTTTTTGATTGTTTTTTGGTCAATTCATGAAAAGGAATTCTATCGCCAACAACATAAACTTTTCTTTCTATTCTGGTTTTGGAACTTTTATACTGTCTAGAGATAAAAATTAAGCTATTACGATAGTCAGTGAATTGGGCTGAGAATCAACTGAACGTTTCGAATAGATCTGAATTGTATACAATCCAAGTTGGAATGGTTCATTTTTGAACTCATATTAAGTACGCTCATGAAATTTGGACAAACAATTCATCAGTTCCTTTACCGGACTAATAAATAAAACGAATCAATGTTCCGTAGCCATTGTGAAAGGTAGCGGTAGGAAGACCTCAGAATATCTCCCACCAAAAATTGAGTTTTGACTTCCAGATAATACCATGCACAAATTCCAACAAAATTTGAAAGTCGAAATGACATCAGTGTCATCTGAAAATTCAGTGGAAAGAGTACTCAGGTGTTCCTCAGGCTTCCACTGACAAAGGCTGTTGCATTTCCAGCCGAAACGTCTAGATCCAACCCTCTAATAGAGTATGATTTTTCAACACAAGAATCCTAGATAGTTCCGATCATAAAATAATACATCTTTTGATTATAAGAAGGAGATATGATAATTTGTAATAATTGTCATGCTATACGTAAACCGTGGTAAGCAGTACGCCCCTTACTGTTGACGAATGTAACTATCGTATGTGCCCAAAAATGATTTGTTTACATTTGTTTAACCACTTTGAAATACAAAAAACATGAGCCCACTCAAACACTGGGAACTCCATCCCATAGGAATTTTATGATATTATTCCCAACAATGTTTTAAAATTGTTAAATCTTGTTGAACCAAAAGTGACCAAATCAAATACCTACATGGATGAGGGCTGCTATTTCTTCTAGGATGAAATTGGATGTACTATTACGATACCTAGCTAGTGGAGCTAGCTTTGCTTCAAAACAATGTTCATACAGAGTACCGAGTTACACAATTTTTCACCGGAGGTCCTTTCTGGCAATTCATGAAGCCCTTTCCG
The DNA here is from genome assembly GCA_910591675.1 of Galerucella calmariensis. NCBI lineage: Eukaryota > Metazoa > Arthropoda > Insecta > Coleoptera > Chrysomelidae > Galerucella > Galerucella calmariensis. Next base: position 129,514 of record CAJUYG010001060.1, read on the forward strand.
ACTTTATAGAAATGAGAAAAATAAAAATAATATTTCAAAATTCTGCAAATTTTATTAGAAAAATACGTAATTCGTTACAAACTAATAAATATGTTTTAAAAGATTAAAAGATTGTATTGATTGAAGATAATATTAGACAATGCATGCTGAAGTCTGCTATAAGGATAATAGGCAAGTATCAAATAATTGGAGAAAACACAAAGAAAAGGGCGTAGATAACTGAAGGACGTCAACATCTTGATTCCCTGTCTCCTATAATAAGACGGTGTGACCGTGTTGGAGCTGGAATTACCTGATATATTCATTTTCCGGACCTCGGAAATCGTGACCAATATTCAATACTTTTGATTTCTTATTGCATATATTGGTGTTAAGCTTGAAGTGACAGTGTACCTAAACACATGCGGTGTCTTACATATAGTTTTTTCAACAAAGCCGGTACTGATAGTCACAAAAGTGATTTCGGGGATGCGGCACGAAAAATTGGCATAATTTCCTTTGGAAGATACAAAATCCTGAATATGGAAATTACGGAACGCAGATTAGGCAAATGGTCGAAGTTGTAGTTAATTCCGTGCATTGTGTTGAAAACTAATTACCATTGATCTCCTATTGTATCCCAGAACCTTATGTACTTCTCGATAGAAAATGTTCAAAGATATTCTCTAATTTGGATGCATTGTGATGACCCATTCCAATTATAAAATCTGGAAACGATAACTTCCAATTCTCAAGTTATCTCGTTTCAATAATTTCTTTTCATAATAAAAAAAATTCTACACTTTGGTTTCCAATGAAAGGTGATAATTATATTGAGGTTGATTGATTTTATTCATGCAGCATTGATTGCTAAGATTATTAGCTGCAGCCTTCATATCTAAATACGACTAGTTATGTGGACAGCTTTAAGGTAGGTTAGCGTTTTCATTCTAGGGATGGCGATCTCAAATCGATTAATCGGATAATCGATTCCTCGATTCTTCTATGAATTGATTCATCAGGTTACGATTCGAATCGATTTTAAAATCGATCTTTTTCGGAAAGAATCGCCATCCCTATTTCAATCTACTTTCTGTACTGTAAAGTGTCTTCAGAATTATAGGTTCTCTTCTACAAAGCTATCGATGGCCTTGGAAATATTTTCGTTGTGTCAGATAGGGACCAAAAATTATTTCATTACTAGTTAATCTTGACAACGGTAGCTGGAACGCTACCGAAACGTCGAAATAAAAAATAAAAAAAACATTATTGTGGTTTGATTCCCCAAAAAATAAGACAAAAAAGAATAAGTAATGCCACAAGGAACTTACAGAAGATATAATATTATAAAGTTCATTATTATTTGAAATGAAGATAACGAAAGTGGAGAAAGCTCAGACAGAAAAGCTAAGTGAATCAATGTCGAGTATCAAATTACAAATGATAAAACGTTAGTTACCACAATCAGCTGATAGGTATCATTCGATTGGAAATAGTTAGTTGGTTGGTAATACAAGGGGAACTAGATTGCTCCCTAGAATTGCGCCTTGCAAGCAATAAAAACGGCACCAAACCGTTCAGCAGCTGGGTCTCAAGTGCGCATGCTTCCGATCAAAAAATGTTGCGTCTTGCGTTGCATTGCACGTTGTATTTTACTATGTCAAGCGGTCTTCGAAGTTTTATTTTCATTAGCCGCACTTTTTGGAATATACTACCTAACACTACCAGTTCCATTACATTTTTCTATTTATCTCGTCACTGTGGATATACATTCAAGAGCGCCATCACCATATCCATCTAACATTAAGATGTTGATTCGTTGTTTTTTCAATAATTGTCACATTTTTCAACCTCTGCTAATTTGGAATTAGCATTAGTTTCGACAATTTGTACATGAATAATTATGTAGTTGACGTTTTCAACGTCTGCTATTATTTTTTGTTCAATTTCAAAAACCTACAAGATCATATATTATATCATTAATACGGTGAAATTTTATTTAGAAAAATAAAACTAATATAGGTACACTCACCGGCAAAAAAACTCGGCCACCTACAATTTGAATACGACGTGTATCTTCAAAAAGAATCGAGATATCGAGGTGAGATAAAAACTGAAAGATGTCGAAAAAGATGGTATTTGTAATAGGTTAAGCGTTAACTCTACAAATAACCCGAATCGGTTCCCAGAAATTGGACTACATATACATGGTTTTTTTTACTCTGGTTTAAATAAACAATCAATATTTTTTTGGAAACTTTTCTGGAGGCTATTTAAATGAATGTATCTACAATTTGACGTAAAAACAATTGAAATTGATAAAAAATCTTGGAGAACGAACGAGTTTTTATGCCTGTGAGGGTATTTTATTAAACATTTTGTATTAAGGTGTGACGCTTTTCTTTCTCTCCCAAGCTCGGTTTTTCACCGACTGAGCACGTCACTTTGGACACCCTCGATGCAAAATCTTTATTCAATGCTCGGGCGCCAGATTTTTAGCGTGGTTAACTCCACGGCCCCTTGACTTCAAGCGTCAAGAGTTCCAGGTAACCTCAGATGGAGGTACGGTCAGTTCCAGGGGTCTAGTTATATCTGATTCGGCAGGTTCATCTCCAGAAGAAATCCGTGCTAGTCCTAAAATAAGGTTAGTCTCCTGGTCCACACTACAGAAAAGCTAAATTCGTGCTTCTAAACAACTATTCTACCATAGGAGTTTTCTAATCTACAGTAGGTCAGTAAAACACAAAGGTCTGGTTAAATTACAATCTATTACCTTCACACATATTTACAGGGTCGGTAATTGACCAAATCGTTACATAAGCATAAAACAACAAAACTACCCTGCGGAGCAGGCAACAATACCCTGGTATTTACAAAACAAAAAAAAAGCAATATAAGCAAACTATTTACTAATTATACAATCACCATGCGTTTTTTTAGAGACGAAGCGGGCAGGACATAAGCGAGAGAGGTTTATAAGCATAAGCAATGTCTTTATAATGAAAAAGCAAAGCGGTAAAAGCTAGCTGAGTTTTTTTCAAGGAGTCTTTTCAATAAGCAGGTTAATAATTGAGAACGGAGAAAAAAACGGATTCTAGGTTGATGCTAGTAAAGGATACAATTACTTGCGATGCGCCCGGTATGTAAATTGAACGGGGATTTAAATAAAAGGTTTCTAGGAATCGGAAAAGGAAGTACGGAAGGGTTCGATCCGAAAATGGAAATATCAATGAGCCCTGGCAGGACGCCTAGAAAACCTTAATATTTTGATTCAGCGGGATTTACGTTCTCGAATTGAAATACCAACGAGCCCTGGCAGGACGCCTGGAAAACTTCGATATCTCAACCGAAACGGGGTTTAAAAACGGGAATGAGGACGGACGGGTTTGATACGTGAATGAAAATATCAATGAGCCCTGGCAGGACGCCTGGAAAACCTTGATATTTTGATTCAGCGGGCTTCACGTTCTCGAATTGAAATACCAACGTGCCCTAGCAGGACGCCTGGAAAACTTCGATATCTCAACCGAAACGGTGTTTGAAAACGGGAATGAGAACGGACGGGTCTGATACGTGAATGAAAATATCAATGAGCCCTGGCATGACGCCTGGAAAACCTTGACATTTTGATTCAGCGGGCTTCACGTTCTCGAATTGAAATACCAACGAGCCCTGGCAGGACGCCTGGAAAACTTCGATATCTCAACCGAAACGGTGTTTAAAAACGGGAATGAGGACGGACGGGTTTGATACGTGAATGAAAATATCAATGAGCCCTGGCAGGACGCCTGGAAAACCTTGATATTTTGATTCAGCGGACTTCACGTTCTCGAATTGAAATACCAACGAGCCCTGGTAGAACGCCTGGAAAACTTCAATATTTCAACCGGAACGGGAATAAATACGGAAGGAATATTATTAAGACTCAAGTGTACGAGCTTTTGTTATATCCTTGGTATACAATGACACTACTAAATTAGTATAAGGAATGCTTGTTGTAAAAATGAAATATCAATTATATTGAATACACTTTAGCCTAACAATTATTGAAAAGACCACCTTTTATTTAAAATTATATTCCTATAAAGTCTTACCTTCGCAGCAACTACTTCAACTTGAAAAAAAAATAAGCAATAAAATTACTAGGAAAAAAAATTATCAAAACAAAATAACTAATTCGGCAAACGTTACGACCCTTCGCCAGCCAGTATCGAACTCCCTCGGCTTGACTCTCAAGCCTTCTTCTATTCAGACTGCTTTCCACCTCTCTTGGTTAGTTCGACCTGCGCGCTACTTATTCCGTGACAGTGGGGAAGCATGAATTTTTACAATCATATCGCGGTCGAAACTTGAAATTTTTAAATTAAAACTCGGAATGGATATTTTCTAACAAATTATTTCTACACAGAAGTCAGAGGGTATAACGGGTTATAATATTAAACGAAAAAGAATATTTGGAAATTTAAGAAATAATTATTGTCGGAAAATTAACTTCGTTACAAAGGTGATACATTGCTATTATATTTGGAAAGAGAAAAAAACAAGCTTTTTTTGTTATACGTTACTCGAACTAGGCTGCTACTTCAAAAAATTCAACAAATTCACTAAACGCTGAAGTTGAAAACATTCAAAATTTGCTCTTGAATATGCAGAATGACGTCTATAACTTGTGAAAATAGTAATAAAAAGTTACATTACGTCGATTGAAGAGATTTGATAATTACTACTGAAATAACCCATGCTTTCCAAATTCAATTCATTATTTTTCATATTAACGACTTATTTCAATCATTTAACACCCTGAATAAAAAAAAGATATTCCATATAAGTAGAAAAATAACAATTCAAAATGTCCATCGCCGACAAATTTTTGCTTCGTTTTCTACTCATCAGCTTAAAATTTTTCGATTGATATAAAAACCCGAACCTTTTCACGCAATCATTAAAAAATACGTTTTCCATTATCCCAACTAATACAAAACCCTCAAAAAATTACCAAACCAATGTTAAACTTCACAGTTAAAAAATCTTCCAATCCTTCTAATTTTATGGGTGTGATTTTCTCCAGATGCCTGAATGATCTTTTGACATTCAGTGATTTGAACTGATTTGTCAGTCTTGTGAAGAATCAATATCCATTAGGAAAAAACACTTTTTTATACTAGCAGTATAAAATACGAAACAATATTTCTTAAACTCAATCCTTACAATCCGAAATTAATTCTATTTGAGAAATAGTTTTTGCACAATACATTGAAGGAAAAAAAATTAACAGGGTGTCCCAAGACTTTTTCTCACAGGCTGCAGGTCAGAAATTATTGAATAGGTTTATTTGAAAATTGGGTAATCATTTGGGACCTACAGTAATTTCATCCGAGGTATACAGGGTATCTGGGACGTCATCATAAAAGCAGGGTCGTCATCGCAATGAAAAAAAGTCAATGGAAGGGGGGATCAAACTCAGCTCAAATTGAAAAGCTTTTTATTTCAAATTCAAGAGTGTATCACAGTGAGGGTACACAACCGGCAACTCAGGACTTGCTAACGAATGTCGAGAACTACTTGCTAATCTTGCAAGGCGGAACGTGGTGCGGCTAGAATGGATTCCAGCCAACTCTGGTTTTGAAGGCAACGAGATGGCGGATGCACTGGCTGCGGAAGGGGCGGCAGCTCCTTTCTGCGGCCCGGGCCCGACCCTGGGCCTAACAAAACAAAGAATACGCAAGGAGACGAAGAAGTGGCTGAGGAATCAGCACCTCGCTCATTGGAATGCTCTGCAGGGTCCTAGACAATCCAAACTTCTACTGAAGGGATGGACTGATGGACACGCCAGGGCAGCCACTGAACTACCAAGGAGTAGGCTAAGGAAGATAGCAGGACTCCTAACAGGGCACTGCTATATGAGGAAGCACCTCTACAATCTAGGAGTAGAGGAAAGTTCCCTATGTAGGGGTTGCGGCATGACTGATGAAACTTCAGTTCATGTTCTCTTAGAGTGTCCACACTGGGCTGTATTATGCAGGCGAATCTCCGGAGTCACTGTCTTGGCTCCTGGAGACACAAGCAGGCATCCACTGAAAAAGGTTGCGGCCTTTATTGAAGGGCTCGGCTTCATGGATGACTAGGTAGCAGGATTGGCACAATGGGCCCGCCAGTGGCCTCAGTGTCGGAACCTTGGCTTGAGTTGTCCAGGACAAGGCTCGCCTGCACATTTAGTAGTAGTAGTAGTAGTAGTAGAGGGTACTCAAGTGGATAATTACACCAAATTTAAGTTTAATGTTTATTTGCAACAATAATAAGAACATTTTGACTTTACAGTTATTTTATAAAATGTGTACGAAATGGCCTCCGTTTGCAGCAACACAAGCATCGAGCCGTCTGAGTAGTTCACGTGCTCATGCCGCATGTATGATCTCTTGCGTAAGGTTATTACAAGCTTGTTGCATATAAACAATAAAGTAAAAATTTGGTATAATTATCCACTTGAGTTACCTCACTGTAGATTACATAACAATTGAAGTGGCTCTTTGTCTTATCCCACTGCGACCTTTGCAGATCTTTTGTGGTCCTTTCTATATTTAAAGCTTGATATCTACCTTCGTTCTTTTCATTAGACTTATAAGCCTGGATACCGCCTTCCTTGCGTCTCTCTGCCCTCGGTTTTTCATCTCCGTGTAAGTTAAACCGCACCCTTGCTATGCCTTCGCACTCACAGAGTATTTGCTCCACGATTTCGTCTTCTTCCTGGCAGAACCTGCATAGGCATAGGTATATCTGTTAGGCAAATTGTGTGCATATGTTTCCCCAGCCTACAATGTCCAGTCAGCATTCCCACCATCATTCTCGTCGTTTCTCGATTTTGACATAGTAGGTCGTGTGACAGTTTGGCCGAAGGGCTTTTAAGAAATAATTTATCTTGCCGTTGTCCTGGGGTTTCATACCACCAGCGCAACGCCTGGTTGTTTATCCATTTGTTAATGCTCTCTTCACTTGTGGACTTAGCAGCTCCACAGGAAGGTTCTGGCCCTATTATGACCTCCGCTGCTCCCTGCTTGGCTGATTCATCGGCCTTCTCATTGCCTTTCATTCCCTGGGGACCTGGTACCCAGGCTATGTTTACTCTTTTATGACTACCTAGTCTATTGAGAGCCTTGCGACACTCCTACACCAGATTTGATGTTATCGCCTTAGGTGCTGCTTGGCTGTCGGAGTAGATGACGATTCTTTGGCTATCCACCTCCTGTCTCATAATTTGTTGCAACCACAAATCATTTCTGTTTGGAAGCAACCAGTTTAATTCGGAGAGCAAGAAGTTCTGAAGAAATTCTGCATATTGAGGTCTTGTTAAGGTTTCTTCGAGGAAAGTATGGTCCAATAATCCTATTAAACATTATTTTCGCCCAAACATCAACTTTCTCTGGGTATTGAGTACGATACTCACTCTAGCATCCAGTGTGGATTTTCCGTATCCCAGTACCGATAAGTTTGACGATTGACATAGTCGTTTAGTAGAAATCTAGTTCAATCGGAGAAAGAAACCGACATGTTTCAGGATTTTTCCTGACCGACTGAAGAAATAACAAATTTATTCCTTTCATTTGCACCATACTGTATATGGAAGATCAATATTTTCCGGACCTGTATACGAGTGATCACCAATAGGAAACGGTCGAATAATTTAATGAAACTCACACGTAATAAAATCCCTAAGCCTTATAACGTGATGTCCTCAACAGTCAGCTATTTTGGTTAATGGGGACAGAGCACATACCTGTACCATTCAGACTACTATTTTCAGTCCATCCTAGACTTCTAGCCCAAAATGGATGCTTTGAGAACCAGTTTTTTTAAAAGATCGATCGCATGTATTATGCCAAGAAAAACCTGCTGATTGTTTAATGTGCTGTGCTGTCAATGGATATAACCGAAACTTTCAACAATATTAAATATTCAACCGAAAAGTTGGAATTCTGAAAAGGCAGAGTATATTTTTAGCTCGTTCTCATCTCAGTGTAAACGTAACTCCTGGTAAATGACATTGTATCACATTTTAATGTTGACTGGCATATTTAAATAGCTCTCCTCAAATTGTGAACTTTCATAAGAAGAACAAAAAAGAAGAAAAGAGAATTTGTTCAAATTCGCTCGATTTATTGAACCAAAAAATGTGGTCGTTTTTGCTTCAAGCCAATACCAAATCTGTCCTGATAATTTGAATAATATTCACCGCGTTCTCTAAGGAAATCGAGGTAAATGACATACCAAGAAGTTCTGGCCATTATATTGTTGGAATTCTCTGATCTCTGGTGTGTTATGATTGGGATTATACGATTGTGCTTTTCTCATACCAAAATATTCATGTGAAATATGATCCACCTGTTGATTC
>CAJUYG010001061.1:0-52649 GCA_910591675.1 Galerucella calmariensis
AAAAAAAGATAACTAAGTTACTGATAATAAAGTAATATTTCATATTATATCTGAAAACCCATGTCGCATTTGAATAATCATTCATAAAGTGGAAATATGCATGGAAATTAAATACAAACAGAGTATTTCCCACATATTTAGCATTGTACATCACCGATTGAGATTCCCACATGACGTCACACGCTGTCGGCTACATGCGCAACAACATACCGTGGTAACTGTATCGTGGGCTATATGGTTAAAGTCAATGAAGAAATCTCAAAGAAAAGTAACACGAGTCAAGAAGAACCAAAAAGGGAAGAACTAAAAAAGGAAAAAGGTCCTGAGAAGAAAATATAAATAAGTATTGGTGATGGAGTCCCTTTAGATATCAAGCATATTAAGGATCCACCCACTTATCTGAGAAAAATTCCTCGAGGTGGTTGCGTTGGGGGGATGGTGAGATTGGCCGCAGACATAGTCAATTAGCCACAAAAAATTAAAAGATAGTAAAAAGTTGAAATATCAAATTGGCGCGTGGTGATTGTTCGATATTTCTGGAAAGGTGGTTTTTCCCTCTATGTCTATGAAGGCAACCTCTGTAATGTCCAGCGCTCCTACGATGCTGAAGTGGAGGGCCGTGTCAGTGGATCTACCCGTTTCGTGCGTGCGAGCTGACTGGAGTGTGATCATTGTCTGCTGATCACTACTTTTGTCTTCCCAAGTTTTTCGTCGTGTTAATAGGACTGTAAGGTTTTGGAACTGGATAATCCATCCTACCTGGCTTGAAGAAAATAACTTCAACTTCTCTTCAATTCTTCGGAATGTATCTCAGAACCAAGGAGGATCTGAATATTGCCACTGGGTGCGGTAACAAGTTGTCTTGTCCCCTCCACTTGTCGTCTGATAATTTATATTCTTCTTCCTCGACTCACCTCACAACATTTGTATCGTCAGGTTGAAGATGCAAATTTCATTTGTGAAAACGGAAGAGTGAGTTGGTTGTTTAATAATTATCTACATACATCAACCATCTTTAGGTGTTAGGTTAGGTTTGTGGTGGGTGGGCCTCCACTGCGACTTGCAAGAGTCTATTGTGACTTATACCTATTCAGATTTCACCAAACAAACTCAACTTCTAAACAAAGATGATTGAATTTATTTGGTGAATGATATTTTAGGTCCTAGGGCCAGAGAGAGTCCCTGCCAAAAATCATATACCTTATTCGAACCACAGCTCTGCTGTTCCATTATCTTCCAGACTTAAACGAGAAGTCGGATCTTCCAATAGTCCAAGTTTCTGCATATGAAGATTCAGATGACAGTGGCCTGTTAAAATGCCTGCTGAACACCGTAGGTCATACCTACTTTAGCCCAACATGGTGATTGGTTCTCCCCACACATGAAACAATGGCGTAAATTTATGCCAGAAATACGATTGCATAAGCTCATAGAGAGGATACAATTTCTGTTCTAGGTTGGGTTAGGCCCGTAAACGCCTGCACCAGAGGCTGAGAGTGTTTTTGAGCCATCTGTGCACCAACAACTGTCTGCTCTTCCTTACGGATGACCCAATCATCTCTATTTCGAATGAAGACGGTATAGCATTCTGCTTTGCTCTGTATAAGCCTGTTCTGTGCATTCAGAAATATGCGCTAGGTATTGCATATTTTGTTCTCCAGCCTCCCTTTTGAATTTCATTTATGGTTCACATTTAAATGTTTCGTAAATATTCGAAAAAACAGTCTTAGTTTTATCATATTCTTCGTAAACAAGTTCATTTTACATACTAGCGACTTGTCCGCCACTAGCGATGGCCAATCCTCAGGTTGGCTAGATGGACCCTATTTTTATTTCCATTTTCCAATGGATTAGAACAAAGTGCTCTTTGTCCTCCCAATAGATCACCCCGTATAATATGACATACAATTTTAGTATTAACACTTATTTCTCAACTTTCCATCACTTAAATCTTAATTAAATTTTTATAGTTAATTATATCCGGTAAATATAATTTGTTGCAGCTAATTTGGTCGTTCTGTAGAGACGTAGTTTATTTACATTACTGTTATCGAGTGAATAGATCTATTTACAAGTGGAACATCTCAAAAAGAAAAAAACCAATGTTTTTACTTTGACTGTAAGATTTAAATATATAGTGTGCAACAATCACAGAAGACATATATTATGCTATGTACAGGGCTATTCATTATACATTACCCATCCCCTATCATCGACATCATAACTTTCAGAAAAAAAAGTCTTGTATAAAAGTTGTTTGGTTACAGCTGAATTTTCCTAATATTTTATCAAAAGTTCCGTAGCGTGCGAATTTAAGGGAATACAAAAAAATAGTTCGTTTTTAAATGGGACACCCTGTATATTTTCACATTTTTGGAATGGTCTTTTTTTCTGATTTCAAAAATATTTAATATGTTACCCCTACCTCGTACCGTTTTTGAGTTATGGAATGTTGTAAATCTTAGTATTAGTAATTACTGTAAATATGAAAAATATAATTTATTTAAGTATGCTATGAAAATTACAACTCATATGTTTGACATTTTTTATAAAGAGTAATTGACATGGTTCTCAGTAAGAAAGAAAAAGTCAAAATATATACCTATACAAAACATCAGAAAACAAAGATTTATTCAAGAGAATTTATAGATAATAGTTTATAAAAGATATTCGAAATGTCCACCATTATGTTAATGCATAATAATTGATAACACCTTCTTTATATTATTTATAATAACATTGCAGATGACTTCATTATTTTCATTTAGTTTGTTAATTTCAAGCTGAATCCTTTTAATCACTTCATATGAAAAATGCTAATCATCGAACATATTAGTTGTCATTTTGATTGCTTCCTTTTAATAAATTATCTTTTTCATATTTACAGTAATTACTAAAACTCAGCTTTTCAACATTTCATAACTCAAAAACGGTACAAGGTAGGGGTAATATATTATACCGGGTGGTGACTCGACCTTAGGACCATAGGATTTTAACATGGGAAATCAGAAAATCCTAAACATTTGCTTCCCAGCAAAAGAGAACCTAATGAAATTTTGTGTGGACGTAAAGTACATTATTTCTGACAATAATGCCATAAAATAATCAATGTTTAATAGCAAATAAGTTTAAAAATTAAGAGAATAAATTCAAAAAAACAACCTGTATTAAAGTAGGTAGGTACTTGAATTTGACAGATGTATTCGGAGTCGGTTATAGCGCAGAGATAGTAGTGGTTGGTTTCTACGAGGATGGCCCCCCCGGTTCGAAACTAGCATTATATCTCCCTTTTTTTATTGTTAATAAAATTGTTTTTAATAGTTTTTTAAATAAAATAATTTTATAAGTTGTTAAAATTTTAAAACGATAAAATAAATTAAGCATGTTATCACAGAAAACAGATTTAATGAAATTAACTAAAAAACGAAGAGTAAAAGAATAATAACTAATTGTAAGAAAATTATGTGTCTAGAGTAAATGTTCAAACAAATCACCATAATTCGCTAAACAAAAACCAAGTCTATCATAAAAATTCCGCCGCACATTTGCTAATTGTTTATTCGAAATTTTCGCACATTCTGCTGTTTTTTAAATTTATTTTCTCAATTTTCAAACTCATTTGCTATTAAACAGTGATTATTTTATGATAATATTGTCAGAAATAATGTACTTTACGCCCACACAAAATTTCATTAGGTTCTCTTTTGCTGGGAAGCAAATATTTAGGATTTTCTGATTTCCCACGATAAAATCCTATGGTCCTAAGGTCGAGTCACCACCCGGTATATTTTTGAAATCAGAGAAAAAAGTTCATTCCAAAAATGTGAAAATATACAGGGTGTCCCATTTAAAAAAGAACTATTGTTTTTTGTATCCCCTTAGATTTGCACGCTACTGAACTTTTGATAAAATATTGAGAAAATTCAGCCGTAACCAAACAACTTTTATATGAGACTTTTTTTCTAAGAGTAATAACAAAGATTATAGGGGGTGGGTAATTTATAATGAATAACCCTGTACAGTACATAACAGTTTTAAGAGACGAGGGCAGTTTAATATGTAACTTTTTGAATCTCCTGCGCAGTTGATTTAAATGCATCAGTATTCCAGTCAATTGCCAAATTTTGTGTAAGATACATCATTTGAAGTGAAAGAACTCAGCCATTTTTTTAGATTCATGGCCATTTGCACCGACTCACTGTTTAAGTGTACTTAACTCAGTAGAGCTTGAAATCTAGGCCTGCCTTAAGTATATAACCCTTGAACCATGTCAACTATAGGTCGGCTTAACTAAGTAGCCATGCAGTTTGGCATCAGTCCAAATTCTAGGAAATTTTTAGTTTAATTTAAGTCATTGGTAACAGTCTTTCGACTTCATATGCCATAATTTAGCGACAGATGTATTAAACACAAGGTCTGTAAACTTATGGTTTGGACATAAGTATAATCAACATATATATTTGGTTTCATCACCTGTCATCAGGAAACTCCAGACGATCTTCTATTAAACTTAAAATAAACAAAACAGTTTCTTTGTAAAATCTAAATGTCTTGAAAAAAGTTAAATTGTCCATTGAGTGAAAATAATTGGGCCGAACAAATAGAATATCCATTTTCTTTGACAGCATTGCAACACAACAAACCACCAGCCAACAAGCAACTTTTATTATTAATACTTGAATTACTTCCAAAAGTTAAAAAATCAAAGGAATGACAAAAGTTAGTTCCTGAAAATTTCAGAGGCCCCCTCTGAGATGAAAGATGCCTGCAATATAGTATATTAAGTATTAAGAACGGTAAGGGTTGTTTACCGGTCGAGATGCTTATACCATTTTTTGCGCGATCGTATTGAAATATTAGAATTTCGAATAAAATAATTCAAATTTCTTCGAAATGAGCGAAATGTCAAAGTAACATTTATACTTCTCGATCAGTTTAAAATATAATTTGCATTTTGGTGAAATTGTTTTATGTATTACTTTTTATATTTTTCTGTTCGGCTCTGTTCATTAAAAAAATATAAATCTACTTATTTTTTTTTGTTCCCTATGTGTAATGAATGGAATAATATATTATGTAGGGCTAGGACGGTAAGTAAATCACTTACCGACGTATTAGACTTAGAAACCAGTAAACACAACCTACCGTCCTGACAACCGATGATGTAAATAAAGAAAAAAGACGGATCGCACAAAAACAATCAATTTTTAAAATAGTTGGCATGGTGATACAATAGAGGGATATTAGCTCTAATATTATGAAAGTTTCACAATTTTGGGGACAGAGCGATACAATCTGGAATATAAATGAAATATGAACTTCACAACCATTATTATATCGTACATTATACTATTGTAAATATTTAATTATGCCAATGTTACTCAAAAGTCTGGGTAATCTGGGTGATCACACAGGCATTCACAAAATTACGAAAAAACGGAATATACATAGGTACAGCCGTTTAGAATTTTTATGAATTTGTTTTAGATAATAATAATATGAGAAAATTGAAATTTTTTAAATTCATGAGGAAATGGTTGTTTAATACGAGTATAATGAGAATATCCATTGCTGCATGCAAATGTTGAAAAGTAGTGTACCAATGATATTTTCGTCAACAAACAATGGCTCATTCATTAGATTCTTCGAATTTCAATTGATATATTTAAATATACCTATAGTGAATATAGTGAAAAAGTGATTGATAAAAACATGTGAACACATTGTGATTGATGAAAATCTCTGGATGGAAAGTATTGGAAAAATGAAGGATTTCCACTTACTTTACTTACTTACTTAACTACAGTTTCCTGTGAATAATTCTCATTTGAGTAGAGCGTGTTATAAAAAGATGTCAAAGATAATAGTTTTATATTCTTATGACGCATTACAAGTTTTCACATTTCCTTAAATGAAAATAATGTATTGATGTGATTTCAGCATTTCCTCCAGTCCATTATAATGCTTCCAGAGCTTCTGGACGGATGACGGATGATATCTACATTGTCCTATGATAAGACGTAAATACTGTAATGTTTTTCTTATTTATTCAAACTGTTTTTACCGTGGGATAAAATTATACACTCACTATGGCTAATTACTATTGATTTATTAAAGAAACACTTACACACTATAATAAACTTAATTTATATACACACTACTTAATGTCTATTAATTGATCTACACTCGGTATAATAATTGTCCTAATTTATCTTCAACACTATTTATATTCACTTTCTGTTCACTCACTGTATACTGAACTGTTTACCGATTCACTGTATACTCAACTACTTCCCATTCACTCGAAAACCCGCGTATATATACTCCTTTTCGAATCTCCAGATAATTCTTGAATATACTACCTTTGCGTATAGTTCATAATTCGGGAACATTCGAGTTAAACCATTGGCCTTGGTATGCTTCGAGAAACTTTCTAGAAAGGTCGCATTCATCGTTTGCGACAGGACCGGCTTCAGAATTAGTGAGTTCGTAACAATACGCTGAAACCGGTCTGCAAGTGATATTGTGCCTTCTTATTGTAAACCGAAATGGTTGGTTATATCTTGCGGATATGCCAGCCCCGCTTAATTTAGAAGTGTAACTCGATGTCCCACATGGCATATAGCCAGGAAGTAGTTGTTGTTTCTTATTGAGCGGACTGCTTTTTGGAAAGTGATTTCCAAATTTCTAAGGCGTTATAATAGTATTAAACTGTTATCTTTGACATCTAGAAATAATGATGAGTAATATTTGAGGATGCTACTTTTATCACTGATGTGATAACATATTATTAGAAATGAATAAAAAAGGAAGCTTGAGATTTAAGATTTCCTCATGCATAAAATAATAATTAAAATCGATATGTGTTAGCACACGAACAATAAAATTGATTAAGGATTAATTAAAGTTATAATTGAAAATGAAGGTGTAAATGAACAAGTGTGGATTAAATTACTTCCTTGAGATAGTTAAAAATGGAAAAATTATTGTGCGTGTGTGGAACAAAGTGATGGAAGTTAAACTTTCTCAAGAACAATCATCTTCTCACATAAAAGACTCCAAAAATATTGAATTAATTGAAATTGAACAAATATGATTAATCTATTTTACCATAAAGGTCTATTTGCATACATCAGTTCCGTATCAGTGCAGTGGCAGGTCAGTATCAGTGCTAACCGTGACAATTCACACACATCCGTCTGTAGTCCGCATCCGGTCAGTAGGCACCTTTTTTTTTTTTTTTAAAGGTGGAAAAATGGTTTACGCTCACCTCCGTTCTTCAAGGCCGAGTTGGACTCATGTGCCAATTTTACCCACTAAAAACCCACCTTCAAGCCCGTTTGTACATCCCAACCTGGAATTACCTTTAAGGCATGGCTTCGGGAGGGGGTACGGGTTTTATCCGACTACGAGGCCTCTCTTCCTCCCTTTCGTCTGCTACCTTCATTTTCAAGACTTCCGCTATGAAACCATGTCCTTTTTCCCTATTGTCCCCACACTCCAGAATTCAGTGCACCAGGACCGATGAGAAAGCACCCTTCACATCCCATGTGAATATTTTTTTCCATTCCCCCCCCCCATCTACTACACTGGAGGATAGTGTGTTCCGGATTGTCCACCTCCTCTCCACAGTAATTGTATGATTGGTCCGCAGCTTTTCCTATGTAAGTTGCTTTTTAAGCACCCATGGCCACTTAAAAACTGGGTGATGTAAAAATCGACCTTCTTATGGCTGCAATTCAGCCATGCCCCAGGTCAGGTATAAGACTCTTTGTCCATTGAGGAACGCTCTCTAGCTCCGCTCTTCTCCGTAGGTACCTTGCTTTTAGTGAAGTATCAGATTTCAGAGCTGGCCTTTTTACTGATAAAGAAATGGCTACTATTGCTATAGCTCTAGACGAGGAAGAGTACCAGTTTACCTTCGAGTTCTAATTTTTGATATTCCAAATATTATTTTTAAGACCGGCATCCATATATTTTTTATGTGACAAGTCATACAAATCCGGATAATTACGTACCAACTCGATTAACTTTTCATCCATATCCAAACGCAAATTCCCATCGGTTATCGTCAGTGACAAAATATCGTTCCAGACTTTCATACAAATGACGGAACTGTCACTGAAGCAGCACTGATGGTAAAAAACTTCAGTGCTTCGCACTTGTCTGAACATTCATTCATTCATACATATACACGTTTGGGTTGGGCTCAACAGCCCAGGCACTTGAACTGAATCTTTGTACCATTACCCATGCTATCTACCTGCTTCCAATCCAGAAGCTTCGTTTCTTCCACATAGGCCACACGTTTATCTGGAGGGATCCTCAGTAGTTGTGATAGTTGTGTTATTTCCACTCCAAAGTACTTCACTCTGAGTCCTTGTAAGTTCTCACAGAAGCAGAGTATGTGCTTTATCGTAGAGTTCACATTTTCTCCACATAGGTTCACTAACTTTGCCCATTCTGTGCAGATGCTTCCTCAGGGTACAGTGTCCAGTCACCAGGTTGGTAACTGTCCCCGACTTCCCCTCTTATGTAATCCTTTGTGATACCAAAAAAAAAGATTCCAAACCTGTGAAGACTCCTTTAGAGCCTTCTCAAGCTAGCTGGTCTGCCATATCATTCCCTGCAATCCCCTCATGTGCCGGTCCCCATATAAGAGACACTTTGATGTCTCATGCCAGCATGTTAAGGGATTCTTTAAAGTTTTTCACCTGTTTAAACCTAGTTGTTGGATTTCTGATAGCTTTAAGCAGAGCCTGGCTGTCAGTGAAACTTTCAATTTTTTGACCCGTATGTCCTCTTCTGATGTTTTCATCAATGCAGGCTATAGCGGCAATCGTCTCCGCTTGGAACACAGTTGTGTTTTGACCAAGGCTTGTCTGAACAAGTTTATTCGAAACTATGACAACAATATTTCATTTTTCACTGACACTGATACTGAACTGACACTGCACTGATACAGAAGTGATGTGTGTAGATAGATAGGTAGCATAATATATTTGGTATTAGAAAAAATGTTACCTTGATAAAAACACGAATTTAATTCCATCTAAATAACCAGAAATTGAAATAGGCAGCATGGGAAGTACCGACAGAACTGAAAACACAAATTAATAAACCCATTTTTAAAATTCAATCGTGCACCCATGACATTTTCATAAGTGATAAATCAATGTTATCGTCCGTTTATCAGGTCGAGTTTTTGAAAAAATAAAATAATGCCTCATGAAAATGTTATCGTTACCCATTCAAAAACAGTCCAAAACACAATCGAGGAGCAACAGGTCACAGAAGTATATCGGTGCCGCGGTGACGATCGAAGACGTCACTTAAGGTACGGCTGCGACTGCAACTAATCGCAAACGACTGCCTCAATGATATTCAGGGTTGCCAACTTTATTATAATAAAAATAGCATTGCTTGTGAAAATAATCGCCGAAATCGCCAGTTGTTACAGAGCGAGCGAAGCGAGCAAAAAGCGCGCCTCTGGCGAAAATTTTGAAAGTCGGCTATTTTTTTTCGATTCGGCGATTTTTCTGAATGATAAAAATGACATATTTTAGTAATTTTGCACTTATCATGCGATCTATATTTTTATGAAAATTGTTCTCGGTACTTACGTATTTTGACCTGAAAAACACGAATTTCATAATATAATCGTGAACATATCTCTAGTTTTCGAAATAATTGATGCCAAAGTTTGAAATTTCACTTTCTATGTATGGCAAGTTTTGGGCAAGTATTGTATCTTCTTAGATCCCAGGACATATTACATACATTTACCATTGTTAATTATAATTTTTGTCTGAGAAAGGCATCATAAATATATTATTTTTCCGCACAAAATAGCCGGAGAGAATAACGAATATCGCCCAAAAAATAGCCCTTAGCCGAATCATAAATAGAACCGCCTCTCAAGAAAAATAATAGCCCAAATGGCGATTAATCGCCCGGGTTGGCAACCCTGATGATATTGTATGTCAGTGTTATGTTATCTATGATTGTATGTTTACGGTTTCGCTCGTGCGTTCCGACTGAAGGCGACTGTGATCGAGTCGCAGCCGTTGCGTCCCGACTGCTAGACAGACCAGTCAAGTAGCAGTCGCAAGGGAAAAATGGCTCGCTTTTCAGCGAACAACGACGAAATCTTGCTAGACGAGATTCAAAAATACCCACGACACGACTATCAGGATAGTAATTACAATAATTTCATAATTAAAGAAAATGGATGGAAGAATGTTTCCATCGCAGACGCAGCTGTGTGAGTCGCACCAGCGAAACCATATAAGTCGTAGTCGCAATCGCAGTCGCAATCGCACCAGCGAAACCGTACCTTAATACAGTTTTGCACCACAAAAGTGGAATCGAAACTTTGGTGAAGAAGTTTTTAAGTCCGAAATTTTATTTTTGGTGTGATTAGAACCAATACATCTGCAGCTGTTATGTGAACAAACAAGGCCAGTAATGGTATATTGTGTCACAAGGGTAGGAAATGAGTTTTCGCAGCTCAAGACTATTAGATGAGCGAGTGAGCGTAGCGAAGCGTGGGCAGCTGAAAGTTAGGGCTCCTAAAGCGTTCCCTGCAAGTTTGACACACAACTTTTTTTCGCCTACCGAATAAACCAGAAAATAGGAAAATATAACAAAAACATTTGAAATACACTGACATTTAATAAAAACATTATTGTGAAATGTCAAAGTCATCGAGTGACAAATGGTGAAAATCTTCAAAAATCGTTGGTTATGAACTTTCCGCCCTTGGGCTGCTGACCAATACTTTCCACTCTATTTTTCCCATTCATATGATTGGTTTTCCAGTAAGGCAGGCCAAAAACTATATCGTACTCTTCCTCTCTACGTCATACTTTTATTCTCCCTCGCGTCACTAAAGGTGTCGTGAAGTGGAACTTCCTTTAAATTTTACTCAAGTCGATTCGATCAATTATCGAATAGTCTCCTGTCTCCTATGCAGTTTAATTTAAAAACTATTCGCGATTTGTTGGAAAATGGTGAGTAGGTATATTTTGTCCCCTTGAAATTAATTCCACTTAAAAAACCTGTTATGCCTGCGCTTATTCCAATTATACATATCATAAGCACTTCTGATGTGTTTTTTGGTATTAACGTGATAATACCCGATCTTCCAGCCAGACTCTGCAGGAAAAGTTCTGTATAATATGCCGATCGAAGGAAAAAGTACCACATAATTTACACAGATGCATCCAAATCCACAAAAGGCATGGGAGAAGTAGTTTTTTCTAGTGACTTAAAACATAACCTACGGCTACCAGATACCAGCAGCATATCCACTTATATTACATACCTTAAAATTGCCTGTGCCCAACAATTAAAACATTTTAGTTATTACTGACTCTTTAAGTGCCATCTACTCAAACCACGAAGTCATTCTAAGAATCAAGAAGCAACTTTTCAAACTCCAGTCCGATAGTAGGAATATATCTTTCTTATGGGCACCATCACATACCGGTATACAGGGTATCGAAGACGCCGATATCTCAGCTCAAGAATCAGTCAGCAATAGTCATACCGCAAAATTCGAGCTAACCAAGACCACAAAGTAACTGTCAGGAGTTTTGTTGTGAATAAGTGGCAACATAAATGGAACCTTCAGATCCATAACAAAATGCATGAAGTAGTGACAAAATGTGAGAGAAACCCCCTCTCTACCGACTACAAGAGCTGAACAAATTAAAGGTACCCGATTAAGGATTGAACACACAGCCTTAACGCACAAATTCATATTAAGTGAAGAAGACCCACCTCAAAGTGTGTAATGCAATGAAAATATGTCCATCAAACATATTATTCTAGAATGTCCCCAGTTTGCAAACCAACGAAGACAGCATAGGATCCCTAACTCTTTGCAGTTAGCTCTCAGAGACCAAATCAACGATTTATTGAATTTCGTCAAAGCCATCAATATGTATAATTTGTAATCTTAATGTAATGTAACATTTGTAAATACTGAACTGCCAACCTGGTGGTTGACGCAGTATATTTATGTTAAATATAAAGAAAAAAAAGGAAAAAACTTGGCAAGTGAGAGGAGCACATGCTCGTCGCTTCTGCAATTGATTTTGGATAGACTTTATCTGTTTTTTTATAAAACCTAGTGCAAATGAGTTATTTGAACTTCAATTTTTACCATAAAGATCTGTATCAGCCAATATAAAAAAGTTCACATCTCAAAGAAGATTTTAGGTATATGATATTCTATACAAAAAACATTCAAATTTGACATAGAATCCGAAAAGTTGATAACATACAGGGGAATTTAAATTTACAGAATTATTGATCACTTTCAATCGCTTTTTCCTACTCTTTCTTCCAGGCTTTGATTCATTAGAAAAAATACAATTCGTGCACTGAAAATTTCACATATTTTTCAAAAGTGTTTACCTTTTGAACCACTTATTTGATTTTGAGGATCATCATTAGTGCAGGTCAATTCTTTTATGGCAATACTGTGCTTGAAATTTTGATGTAGAGCCAAATTTGGAAATAAAAGGAGGGTAGTACCTGAGCGTGGATATTTTTCATCCAGAAATGTGTAACACTCAGTAGAATGCAGCTGCTTTATCAATTATCAGGGGGATAAACTGGTAGCAAAATTTAGCAGCATGCTTCATTAACATTTTGTTTTCATATTCACTTTATCATTATATTTATATTATAGGAGAATATACTGTTTTTAAGTCAACTGTATAAAAAGAACTCAAACCTTAAATCTTTCTCTTTATGAAAACATCAAAATTTTAGGAAATAATAAAACTATTGCACCAATATCGGGTGTGATCTCCTCTTGCCAATCTGACCTTCAGTCCTTGATGGTAAAACTTAAGTTAATCGCAGATATTTGCTTAAAAGCAATCCAGAAGAATTTTCAATTTCCTCCAGTTCGTTTAACATTGCTGTCAATCGAAAAATCAAAGCATATTTGTATCCTCTCACTAGTGGATTTGTTTTAATAGCACATACTCCAGAGGCTAACTAAGACGATTTCAATGGCATCCAGGAAGTTGAAATCTGTCAGGGCGCTTAAGCTACAAAGCGTTCCAAGAAATCGTCATAGGTAGATAAAAATATTTGAAGAAATATTACCCTTCTTGGGCAGTAGGGTAAAAACCTACCTGTCTCGGGATTTTTAGATAAAAACGCGTTTTACTTTATGGACGTACTGTATAGTAAACTGTTTCTTCCACCTCTACGCTTACCATTCAAGGCCCACAAGCCCAGCGATTACAGCTATTCACTCATATTAGCGATTGTTGCTGTTATATTAAACCTTTGTTCGTATTCCGTATAGCACGTGGCTCCGTGCCTGAAGAAGGCTGGTACTGGTACCATCGGCTCGCCGTTCAACTTCTGCAAACTCGATTATTTGCTGCGGTTACCTCCGTCGAGGTAGACATTTTGTAGTTCGGTCGTTCGGTGTCGTTGTTATACTTACTTCTCTTGAATAAAAGAAAAATTTCCGTGTCTGAAAAATTTTTCCCTATTGTCACTGTTTTAATTCGGTCGTGATGAATCGAGCTTAGTTTGTGGTTACAGTGAAAGTATTAAAGGAGAGTTTCACCTTCAAATACAAACTTTTAGATTGAATTTAATTTAGGTAATGGCTATGGTCGGTGCAAAGGACAACAAAAGGTATGTAAAAAATGCAATTAACCATTTAAAAAGTTGTTTCACTTGGCTGTTTTTGTATATAGTTTTTGCAATTACCGATAGGTGCGATTTAAAGAGTAGAATTTCAATGTACCAAACTATACCTATTTTTGTATCGACAGTTATCCTGTACAGAGGCGTAACGGAAGATCGGCCACTTCTATACTAACAGTAGTTGTATTTTTTTAATTCCAAGATACATGTGAGCTTTTGTACAAAAAAGAGCTAACGTATCTTCAAAGAACGAAAAATACTCATTTTTATAAAGTATGAGTTAATGAATATACCGGGGTACGGTGAACGGTATGGAACCACGAGTTTTTACTGATTTTATCGAACAATTTGCGGTAAATTAATAATTTCTAGGGAAACATAAAAGAAAAAGATTCGATGGTAACTATTTCGTCTGATATTTAAAATTAAACAAAGTATATACCTACATCTACCAGGTAGGTAATAATTCCAAATAATATTTTCCTTTCCTTCAAAAACAAAATCTAATATTCTTCTAAAAGAAGCATTTTGGAAGGTAGGTATATTTTATTATTACTACTATTAATCTAGTAACAAAAAAATATTTGTCTGTCAACTGTAACCATGAATAGAGATGTGATTATTCAGAATCTTAAAGTATTTAAGAACTAAATTGTTCCTAAGTAAATTATCAAGTTTTTATGATTTTTTTGCTTGAAACCTACAGTTTGGCTTCTTTCATTCTACACTGTTTATAGCACGGACATAAAACTATCAAGGTTTTAATTCATTAGCCTGTAATTATGTTTGTCTGTTGTGATGCGGCTAAATTTCCAATGCCAGATTTCTTCAAGAAGGGAAAGGGATAGGGAAATAATAAATAATCCCATTTTTTTTCAAGGAAGAGCAGGGGCAGGGAAATTATCATTTCATTCGACCTTCCTGTTTAAGGAGGGGGAAGATCGAATAACTATTTCTCGCTATTTTTATTTCAAATTTTTGGAAAATCTTATGTAGATTATAGGTTGGCTCCAACTGGAATTTATGATTAAACGTATCGAGTACTGTGATATAGTGCACACAATTAGGGATGGTTCTTGAACTATAACACACATCATAACACATCAACAATTTCACCCTTTCCAGCTGGTACAGTTTTCGTACCGTTCCAAGAACCTACTGCCTGCAAAATTCATTGTTGTTTTATTCAGGTTGGCCTTCCATAATTCTGTCTATAAATTAAAATATTTAAAATAACGGAACTAAAAGTAGTCTGTTGCTTATTATTTTTATGTCATACTAGTTCATTATTGTGTTTTTATTGCTTAGTTACCAACTATCTAATGTCGTACTTTATGCCCGTGCGGGCATAAAGTTCACTTTATGGCCCGTGCGGGCATAAAGTTCACTTTATGGCCCGCGCGGGCATAGAGAAATAATTTTTTGTTCAACTTATTTAATAACCATGTCGTAAGCTTCTTTAGACTTTTTTGGCAACAGATTTACAGTTGCTTTCTTTGCTTTTTCAATAATTTCGTCAGGAATTCCAAAATCTTCGTTCATTTTGACTTCTAACTTTGACACATATAAAATTTATTGTGATATTATGACATTTACGTTTGTCAACATTCACCTATTAATTCAAACCGGATTTTTTAAAACACTGATTTGTATTGAAATTGGATTGCAATAACGAACTAGTATGACATAAAAGTTTGTATGTACCGCAGGCATAAACAGATGTGTATACCCTCGGGCGACTTACAAACCCGCGGGCCAGAGGCCGTCGGCTTCGTAAGACGTCGCCCTCAGGGCATAAACATCTATTTATACCCTTGGTACATAAATAACTATTCTGATACCTATTTTTTATTTGAATATACAAATTTATAACCGTATGTACTTACACAAAATAAGTTTTTGTTATACCTATAATAAGAGAGAAAATATCCGAGAAATATATTCTTAAATAGTATGTAATGTTTTTTTGTATAAAATATCGGGCCAAAAAGTGATAGTTGAAATAATAGAAAAAAATCATAGGTGAGAACTATCTATATTATTTGCTCTATGGTTATTTTTATATAAAGGCGGAATTATAAACTTTACGTTCGCGTTCAGTTCGCAGTTGGCGACGTTCGCGTCGTTTCCATTCTGCAGTTCAGTGCAGTTGGTAAATTTTTGCGTTTATAAACCTCACAACTTTCAGTTGGCTGCTAGGGATTTGATTGGTTGAAAATTATTTTGACAATTTTGATAGATCTCAGCTGATTTTATTTATATTTTGTTTTGTAAAAAATAAAGATGGATTAAAATATTTATTTGATTTCAAGTGTATTTGGGCTGCAGCATATTCATTATATGCTGCTTTTAAGAAAAAAAAAACAGAAAAAGATGAGTACATTAAACAGCTGACAATGACGTTTCTCACGTGGTGCAAAACTTTCGTTTTGATTGGTTTATACCTGAATTGCCAACTGCGAACTTAAATCTTGGCCATTCGAACGCGGACGCAGCGTGACGGGCGTAATGGAAACTGCGAACTGACTTTATAAATGTAATTGTGTGATCCCTTTAGTTTAACTTCAATTAAACTGAAAAGCCAACGACGAACTGAACGCGAACGTAAACTTTATAATTCCTACTTTAAACTTCTTAACTTTTGTAGTTCAACTGCTTATGCAAAATTTGAGGTTCATCATATTATGTCAATTAAAAGCTATAACTAGTTGTTGCGATGCTATGTGGGTCACACTGCATTAATGACGTTTTTATAAAAATGTGTTTTAGGTTAATCACGACAAATTGTACACTCTGTGATCTAGCTATAATATACAGGGTGGCGCATTGTTGGCGGCAGGTTTTTGCGGCAAACCCCGAGACATGTCGATTTTGTTTTCGAGGGGGACAACTTTTCATAGTTAACTTATGGTTATACGGTCATCCCCCTAAAAAGGATGACTACCCCTTCAAGAATCTTTAATGGCATGGGGGGGTCGAGTGGCACATTATTTGAAAGATTTTTCGATTCTCTTTAAAAACATGCTTACATTTTTGTGTTAAGTGTTGTAAACAACACTTTTTAAATAACCCCATTAGAAAAAGTCCAACGGTGATAGATCAGGCCATCTTGGTGGCTATTCATTGAAACCTCTTCTACCAATCCAATGTGCGGGAAAATGTTGATCTGAAAAGTCACGTACAGGAGCTTCATAGTGTGGTGGTGTGTGTCATAGTGGTGTGGTGTTGAAAAAAAAAATCATTTTCTGGGATCCAATCATCGTTTTCCATTATCTCCACAATTTGAAGGTAGTTGTTTTTTTTCTTTCTAAATTATTTTATTTTGTGCATTTTTAGTCGTGAAACCAATTTATATTCAATAGTACCACCTTTGACAATTGCTCTGTGTATTAATTTCACTATAGAATGGAGAAATTAGAATTCCTACTACCTATAAGTTAATCTTTAATCCTTTTATTCAGGTCAGGAATCAACTCGTCAAATCATTGTAATGACATCGGCCCTTGATAAATATGCAAGGTTTTAATTTAATCTAACGTTTCCAAGTCCAAATCAGTAAAAATTAAAACTGAAAATTTAATTACGTACATGCATATAAAGATAATAAATTCGTGATAAGAATATGAAATTCCACTCTTTCTTTTATTTAGATTTTGGTGTTAAGTCGAACGTTGGTTAAAAAATTTCATCATTCACAATGCCAAAAAAGAGTGCAACAATCCATGAATATATTTAATGAGTTCTGTACATTGCCGGAGAGATTTCTTCATGTAAGTCCATATTATACAGTGCCGGAATTTTATAACGCAATTTAGACCTTTGCGTTCCTTATATAGTAAAATTGATTAAATTTTGCTTATGATTTTAATTGAAGTGACTGGGAATGTATTGTATTATGCCATAATATACCTAATAAATATTGTTATATTTACTTTTGGTTTTTGGATATACATTGTATTGTTAAGAATATTTTTTAATATCTGTACACGAATTTAGCCCACGCTTTTTTGTTATTTGATATCGCCTTGGCCGCTAGTCATGTTGTCTCTCGTTTTATTATTATTTCTCCTAATACTTCGTCCTCTTTTTCTAGCTCTTTGTACCTTGGATCCCCAAACTTGCTTGACAGGTCTCTTATCATGCTCCCATCAGCTAAGTTATCGTTTTTCAATGAATTCCAGCATTGGTTCTATTTCCAGGTCTTCTCTTATTTTTGAACTTCTCATTTTGTCTCTTTTTATCCTCTGACTCTTTTAAGATACTTCATTTCTAAGGACTGAATTTGATTTTTTTGCCTCTGCATTCACATCCAAATGTAAGTATTAGTCTAAATATGGTGATATGAACAATTATTTTCGCTTTCTTTCATGTTTCTTATTATTTATAAATGACCCATCCATTGCTTAGTATAGTTTTAAAGTGTTTTGTATCCTATTATAAATTTCATTATCCTGTTTTCCGTTTTCTTGAATTTCCACTCCTAAGCATTTAAAGCTTTTCGCCTGCTCAATATTTGTTCCATCTATTGCAATCTTCATTCCTCTACCGTTTCTACATATATGTGCATCACTTTTGTTTTGGTTGTATTTATGTACATCCCATTTTATTCCATGTGTCTAAGTTCTAATGTATGTCCTTTTCTGTCCCCGTTTATTCGAAATGTCAGTAGCCTATATGTAGCTTTTTTATCTTAGGTGAACATTGTTTCATAATTTTATCCATAAAGATAATAAATAATAATGGACTATAATATATTATAATAATGAAATACTCCCCCTCCATGTCTCAATCCTTTTTGTTTTTTGAAATTTCCTGTTTTCTGTTTTCTTTTGTTTGGAAAAATATTTTGATCACTTGAAACCACTTGTTTTAACTAGTCATGAGATTAGTAAAACAAATAAACATAAACATAACGTAAGCGTAAAGTTCATTTTTCATTCCTCTTCAATACCACAATGACTAATGAATAATAATGTCAGTATTGACATTTGACATTGACACTTAATAGGTACCATAGATAAAAGGTGCAAAGAGTATACACTCGATAAGGAATCAAAGAATTGAGTTACAACAGATCGGCCATCCTGACCATTACACTACATAAGCTGTCTTTATATATGTTTTCTATTATATTTATTGTCTCCTCGTTAACTCCTCTATTTTTTAAGATATCCCATAACGCTTCCTGTGGTACCTTATCAAAAGCCTTTTCCAAATCAACGTAATGAACATAAGCTTCTTCATCTTGTAGTAATTTATTTAAAATTATTTCCAATACTTCCACTGGTCTTAACTTCATTTAATATTTTTGTAAGTGTTGACAAATTTTTCAATGCAAATGCCCATTAAAAAAAATATTTGCTGCCTCTCCATGTAACTTGTAATTTTCTCCAAGAATTCACAAAATTCTTTCTCGACAATTTAGTAAATTTGACATTTTTATTGTAATTTTATAAAAACAAACTCATTAATTCCTTTGTAGAAAATGAAGGTACCTACTAAATTTATAAGATGGTTTGCATTTTGAGTTCTGGACCATGCAGAAATTTTCATAAAAACCAATAATGAAAAAATATTCCAAAAAATTTTCGGCTTAATCTATAACATTTTTTCAATTTTGGCTAGCAGTAAAGCATAAACCTCTTTTCCTTTCCCTTTTTCTTTTCCTTCTCTCGTTCCTTCTTCTATTTTACAAACCTACTTGTCTCATAAATTATATTAACAATACAGAGTTTTAACTTTTTCATATAATTTAGCTAATAATGAATAAAAGCGATACTTTATGCACTGTAATTAATTTAAATGTTAATGGTAAGATACGATATGTAGAAAGATAATTTGGCCCTGGTCATTATATGTCTACCAAACAATACACAACAATCATCCTTTGTTGATGCAAATTATCACCAGAGAAATATTTGACATTGAACCTATAATTTAAAAGATACATTTAATCGGAATTGCCATAAATATTACTTAACGTTTTCAGTAGATATAGTATCTACAGGGTGCGGCATTAGTGCGAGGAAGTCCAATTACTCAGTTGTCATAAAAGATACGAAAAAACTTTATTGAGATAAAAGTTGAGCCATATATAGGACGATATTTTGAAAATATTCTCGAATATACAGGGCTACCCGTTTTTGCAGAATGAACCCGACTTACCTTATTTAAAATGGAACATCCTGTATACTTCCACATTTTTTAATTTCCCCTCGATTTTCTTGTTTCTGTGATATAAGGTATTCCAAAGTTATGAGAGGTAATTTAAAATATATAAGCACTTGTTTATTAATTTCCTAGTAACATCAACACCCTGTACCATTGTGTAGATTTGATATCAAGAAATCTATTTACGTTCTAACAATTTTTGATATAGTTTACTATCGTCCAAAATTTTTAACATACCGCGATATTCTTTTTTTATATACATTGTATGGCACTATTTCTCAAGTATTCCCTATACCTAATTCACCTAATTTGTGAGTTATTGATTGAATTTTTCTGGAAGATGTATTGGGAGGGAAGGACCTATAAGCTAGACTTTTTTTCCGAGGCTATATAAAAGATAAGGTGTATTAAATACCTCCTACAACTGGAGAATATGTGAAGGAACGAATTAATTATGAATTTATGAACTTGCAGAGATAGTAATTTACGTTACAAGACCGGAAAGTAGTGTTCTTCAGGTCGAGACAAGCAGATTCCAGGGCGATTCGTAGGCGAGTCCTGGAAGCTTGGTGAGATCTGAAAAACACTTATTTTCGGGTGCGTGACGTACAATATTTTTTTTAAGACGTACACTTCGATATACATTCAATTCTTTATATTACTTGTTGTAACAAGTGATTAACAAAACTAAAACCAGATAAAATAATAAGTTTGACATAAACGACAAATTAAAAATCAACGAACTGTCATCACTCGACGATATATCGAAACGTTGTTACCATAGTAACGAAATCAAGGTAGATTCTATTATGAAAGAGCGATTGGAAAAATGAAAACAAAATGGACGTCAGGGAGCGGCAATAGTTATTTATGTAACTAGTGTGTAAAGTAGCCTTTTTTTGACGAATGTGAATATGAGCCGCAGGCGAATGCGACAATCACATGAGTCGAAAAAAAGGTCTTTACACACGAATTGCATACAATATTTTTTCTACTAGCGGATATTTAATTAAAATACAAAGGTTTAATAGTAATTTTCTTTACGCACTAGTGCGTAAAGGAAGTTAAATTTTTCTTTAGAAGAATCTTTAACGCTATTATTAATTTCTAATAAGATATATTTTTTTCGTAAATACTCATGGATTTTTGGGGCAGTAAATCATTCGCAGCATTCTGTGCCACATCTAATATATTTGGTGGTGTATTTGCCAAGTAAACTGAGAGATCGTCAGAGGAATCCATCTTTATTTTTATAATAAACTAAAATAACATAATAGTTTTCTAAAAATATTCAATTCTTAAATATAAAACACAATTGCTCACCCTAGGTATAGTCGGAAGATCTCAATTTGAATTTTAAATGTCAGATTCAATTCACAAAGAAATGTCAGTCACTCACCGCCAACTTAGGCCTATTTTCCGTATTATTTCCAGTGCTCAATAATTATTTAACAATAATTATTAGGTTACTTTACCAAATTCTATAGGTTTCTATCTCAAATTTATGAGAAAAACTTAGATTTAATAACCGTTTATTATACCTATTTTTTTATAAGACTAGATATCTATAACTACATACATATTGGAATTTTAAAAAACTCTTTACGCACTAGTGCGTTTTACGCACTCGAAAATGTGTCTAAAGTACGTACTTTACACACGGTAGTAGAAAAAAGCTTTTTCGGTGCCTGGCGTCCATTTTCCAGTCTTGATCGGCAAAACGTTATTTTCTGGACGAAAAATGGTCCAGAAAGTGTATATTTTCTGGTCGGTTTTGAAAAAATGTATTAAAATGTGTGAGTCGCTCCTTTAGAGATCGCTGGTAATTATGTATTGATATCGATGGAGGACATTTTGAATATCTGTTGTAAATTCAACGGTTTTCTTGTTGTTATTGGTATTTTTCGATTATTTGATAATAGGTTCAAGTTTGGGTATATTAGTTACTTGAATTTTGTATAATGATGCTTGTGACAAAATTAAATTAATCTCTGCTTGTTTTAAATTATAAATACTGCAGAAAAGTATAATAAAAAATCAAAAAGATGAAGATAACCTCAATTATAAAGTAAATAGCTGTCACATATTCATAATTGGTCCGTTACTTAAAGAACACGTCCCAAGGTTGCCACTGGCTCTTTATCCTGAAGAACAAAGGTTCCTGAAAAAGTAACTATCAGCTCTTAAAGAAACATCAAAGTGATCAAATATTCCTAGTGACTAAGTATCTCTCAGTTCCAAATTTGAAAATTAAGTTTATCATGTGAAGATCAGATTGAAAGATTTCTTAAATAATTTTGTTTTAATTGGTTTAATTTCAGGTGATCAACTAAAATACTAATCGAAGAAAACGTGTATCATGGAAATTTGATGAAACTTGTTCTGCGTACCTTAGTAACTGTTATATGGCCTTCACTATCATAGTAATAGTACAATGTTTCCCAATCGATTTGTGTTTCAAGGTCTCGGTTCCTTGACCAGTGCTGACTTGTCTCCAATTGAATGATTTCCATGATTTTTCGATGAGCAGTAAAACCTTCTGATTTAGACTGTACCTATACATACACCCACTCCTACCTCTATGCTAACAAACCTGAGAAATATTCAATATTAGGTACCTTGATAGGGGACACGGTTTATAATCGACCCAGTTCTTCCTAATAATCTGCTTCAATTAAATTCGAAGTGTTTAAATTTCAATAACCTAATTGTATTGAATTTACTGTCATCTCACACACGTGAGTTCATGAGAGGTCACACAAAGTTTAGATACATAATAAAAAGTCAACACATATAAATGCAAATATATTTTATCATGCATGTATTGAATTTCTTATTTTTCTTAAATATTATTTTTATCAATTTAAATTTTATATATATATTTTTTTAAATTTTCTTATTTTGTAATTATATTGATACGAAAAAAATGTACATTACAAATTCTTCATGTTTATAAATATAAAGTATCTGATCAAATTTTTTATATGAAGAGTTATTGTTGTTAAATCTATTATTATTATTGTTACTTTTACTTCTCTATTACTTCTCTAGGCCCAAAATATTTTTATGAATAGTTTTATGAGTATATATTTCTTCAATATGAAATTATTCCGGAATCAAATAATTTGAAATAAAAGTTTTTAAATTTCAATTGATGAAAATTTGCTCCCCTCGTTCTTCTTCCTCTCGCTATAATTTTACCTCTTCATAACATTATATATTATATTAAGCTCCTTATCAATTTATCTTTCTATTCTGATACAAAAAAAGTTTGATTGAGTTTCTACCATTTCTACGTGCTACAAATTTATAATCCCACATTTTTTGTTAAAAATTATTTTTCCACCTTCTCAAAAATCTCATAAATTAATAGCCATTTATATATCTCGCAACGCTTCTCTGTATTTATTAGATAACCCTTCTTTTTAAATTTTTTCATTTGTTTATTAAAAATTTTGACATGCGTTTTAGTATATTATATAACGTGTGCGGAAAGTGACATTTTTCACACGAGTGTGAAAAAACAGTGAAACCGAAAACGCTTCATCGTCTCGGACAAGATATCCTAAAGACGGATTTGATATTCGGCAAAAAATGTCTCTAATATGTAACAGATCTGGAAAGAAAGGCCAACAGCGCTTAACATATGTGCAGACATATTACAAAAATATTGATGATTTTAAAGACCTAGAAAATCTTCCCTTTTTATCACAAGATAAAGCATTGGAAGTTAGTGCAAAATATATACTTTATTTCTATGGGAGCAAAAACAAAGCTTCCTTGAATCAATTACGATGGTACCTGACAACGGACTCAAATCGCCCATCTTCTGAGTTGCCTTCCACTGATCATGCTTAAACAACATTTGAAATAGTATATTATTAAACGAGCAATTTATGATAGCCATAATTCACGATGGGTGACGTTTGTGTCACGAGCCGCAGGCGAGGGGCGCAAGTCACCCATCGTGAATTATGGCCATAAATTGCGAGTAGAATACTATACTTTGTCCACGACACTTAATTTATTTATTAATAAATAAAAGTCAGTAGCGATTTGGCATATTACTAACCTCAAAATGTTGTGGCAGCTACTTCAAATAATTTGACATATATAGAGATGGGCGATACTGTAGAAAGTATCAATACAACGTACCATTATAAATATATTGTTTTGAAATACTTAATATTAAAAAATATCGTTATGAAAAGTATCAATACTAAAAATTACAATATTTTATAGTTACGATATATGTCAGAAACAAATTTCCTGAACAAAATACACAGATTTAATAGTTTATTTCATATTGTACCCCCATCTCTAGTCGGGAATTATGAACCATAATACACTACAGTGTATTATGAACCATAATTCACGACAGTTAATATATGGGTACCATATACCTTTAGTTAGGAGGTAAAATATTGACTTATTATTAGGTGGTCGTGGACAAAGGTAATAAATACTCTCCTAAGTCGCCCATGCTTATATAATAAAAAATTACCTACAAAAAGCTATAATATGTATCTATTATTATTTTAGGTGTCTGTATCAATTAAACATTTGGTACAATAGCCACATTCCAAATATGCCAGTGCCCGATGATGTAAGAACAATTTTATCTACACGATGTTCAGACAAAAATTGTAACAATAATAACTGTACCTGCATTTCACAAGAGTTAAAATGCTGCAGTGACTGCAAATATACAAACTGCTGTAACAGCCTGACATATGAAATAATGTCAAATAATGATCAACATAAATATCTTTATTCTTGCAATGAAGATAATTTTAATATGAAAATTTAATATTGTTAATCTAAACTAAAGAAATAACTAAACCATTACTTTTTGAAAATGTTTAGGGGCTTTTATTAAATTACAGATCAACAATCAACAGTATTTTTAACTAGCTACAGGGCCGCGGCCGGCGCGGTTGTCCATGGAGGTGCGAAACCTCTTAACTTCAAGTAACTACTACTTGAAAACTATGATACTTAGAATAGTGATTCTTGTTTCAAAAACTTCCTTGAAGCTTTAGCTTTATTTGGTACGCATATAGTTTAGTGGAATTTTGGAAAATAAAAAAGTTTCTCGATCACTGAAAATAGTGCTGCAAAAAATAGGGATTACAGTTTTCTCTAATTTTACAAAAAAACTAGGTTTCATATACTAATGAAACTAACGCAGTAATCTACGCTTATGTTTTTTCTGCCGATTGAAAAAAAAATTGAAAATATCTTGTTTAGTTCCGGAGATATCGCGAGGTATGTGTGAAAAGGTAATGAAACATAATTTTGACAAATTTCGCAACAAAAACTGTTGGCCCTATTAAAAAATGTTGTAATTCCGATTTCAGATGGCCAGGGACCTACTCTATTATTTTGTGAAGACCACATGTGGTTGTACCTTCAAAAAAAATTTAAACCTTTTTAACCCTTTAATTCAGTCCACTATTAGTAGAAATCTAAGTAGCCTGTTCTCCCTTAATGAAATGTCAGAATGTTTATTGTTTCCATAGTTTGGATTCACTTTTACTGGTTTATTATGTTTTTTTAAGCTTTGTGCGTTGAGCAACAATGAATTTTACTATAAATGAATCAATTGACATACTTTTTGTTTTGGGAGAATCCGACAGAAGCTGTGTATTAGTAAAAATAATTCAAAATCAACGATATCCTGAGTGACCCGTTCCATAAAAAAAGAGTCTTGCCTGACTTAACTTAACTTAACTTAACCAAAATGAGTTTTTTTTAATTTTAAAATTAAAAATTTAGTATCCATGGAAGTTTTTGGAATGTAAAATTTATTCAAGCTCATCCTAAACAAAATAAAAATTACAAACTGAGTCTAAGAGAATATTCAGTCGTTTGTCTTAAATATTTGAAAGCTTTCGCTTCAAATCTTATAAAGTTTCCTCAAGACTAAATTCTAATTTTAAATTCATAGTTCCGCCCGCGCACCTCTTGTCACTCTGTAAAAAGAACAGACAATTGTTTTTTTTTATTGGAGATTGAAGCAATTAAATCACAACATCGATTAGATGACTCTAATCAATTTTATAATTTTCCCACAGTGCAGCTTGAAATAAATTTATCTACAATGAAATATAATCATGCCAACAACAAACAAACTATATAAAACATTCGTAACACTATCCTATTGTTACGTCTTTGGTAATGAAAGTTTTCTCTCGATCATTATACATGCTGAAATGACGAGAATATTAAGCAACGGATACTAACAATAATTCGAGTTCATCGCCACTTTCATAATCTAATTGAACTAAAAGAGACAATTATTATTGTTTGGAGATATTAATATGGAAATCATACTTGAGCTTGTCCGTATGAAGAAGTATATGGTTCAACTATTTAATCTAAAGAATATACAGGGTCCGCCAAACCTCTATAGTAGCTCTATAATTCTTATTGTGTAAAGCTTACATATTTATTTGATAGGTATATGTTAAGGATAATTGAAATCAAACAATTTAAAATTATGTTCATGTATACTCGGTGGTCCATTAGTAAACTACGCAAATGTAGTTGGTTTCGATTACTCTAAACACATACCGTTCAAGTAAATATGTAAGTTATACACAATAAGAGTTATAGAACTACCACACAGGTTTGCCGGACCCTGTATTAAAATATATTGTTCAAAATATTAAATCGGTTATAATAGGCATGATTACTGAAATACTGAAATAATTGTATGGATTAAAAAGATTTTAACACAATCACTCCCTTTGACATTACAACTATTTATTTTAATAAAAATATAAATAGCTGAAACACCGATCACAAACGTGTGAAGTAAACCTTTTGTGTATCGTTCAAACTTTTTTTGGTTTTGCTTCGCTTAAATGATATTTACTCGTTATAGAGTTCATGACTATCACATAAAATAATTCGAGTAAGCAATCAAAATAATTTGCAAGTTTTGAAATATTTTCACAGATTCACAGATGTATGGAGTCATCACTATTCTAACGTTTTGCTGCAAATTCAAATTGTATTTTAAGTACGAGCTTCCTCGTCCATCGAATACTTGACCATTTATCCAACCGGAAGTGGAGCTCATAGCAGGTGTAAGGATTGGTCACAGACGCTCGGAGATACTTTTTCCCGGTTGACCGGGCTGTGAGTCCCTAAAAAGACATACGTACATACATTGATTATCGACACTTCTGATGTCATGGGCCCACTGTCTATTACTCTTTATCGAATTCATGACTATTACACAAAATAATTCAAATTATTGTTGTTTGCATCGATTGCAGTTATCTTTTGGTTTTAGTAACTCATGATTAACTTTAACCATTGATTAAAAGTGAAGTGTTTTGTGCTATTTGTGGTTAAGGTACTAGTTAGTGAATTTAGGTGTAAGTTGGTATCTTGACATTTAGGAATAATTTCGAAAATAGCAATTTTGTTGGTAATAGTGGTGTCAAATATAACAACTATTAGATATTTATATTTGTAAAATTACCCAAATAAAGGGTTGGAGTTTTCAATATGAGCGGAAAGAGAAAAAAAAACGAAAAATTTCTCTCAAAATAAGGGAATAATGTGCTTGAATTTTATAAGAAAGCACAAGCACATAATAGAGAGCAAGGAAGCAGGTGCGTTAAGCTGGGGAAGTATCAGGAACAGGCCTGGACAAAGATTGAGAGGGAGTTTAATGCTCAATCAGATAGCTATAGATCTGTAGATATTTTAAAACGATTTCACATAAAAGAAAAGATAGGAATCTTTTTCTGGAAGTTGTTGCATCCATCCCTTCAAAGTGATTTTTCCTCTGATATCTTCTTGGAATTCCAAAGTTCAGCACCTATGTACAAGTTTTCCAAGTTATCTTTATCTTTTTCAAAATCCATTAAATCCATATTTTATTGAAATAGGAATTTATCTCGCAAATTCGCCAAGCACTTTGAAGTATTTGCAGATGTGTTATGTCATAGAGACGGCATTACTATCATAAAATTACTATTCTAACGTTTTGTTGTGAAATTTGAATTGTTTTTAAAAACGTAAATTTCTCTCTTGAAACTCTTTAATTTTTCATGAAACATTTTCGCGTACAAACATCGTGGATCAGTTTATCAAAATCGGTCAAAATATTTATTGTTTCCTATTCCTACTGCTGTGCATTGATCGAAAATACTTTTGATATACCTACTTATCGTTTTTTTTTTTCATTTCAGGTACGTCACCTCATAACATATCTGCCTCTGGTCTGCTGGTCTGTTACTCAAGTAATATTTTATTTCATTTCTATTCAGTTAGATGAGTATTTAATATCAATGAGCTGACACAATAAAATAGTTATGACCTTTGTATCTTCGTACCTTCTTTGACAAACAAAAATACGTAAAGACTTATATACATTAAAAATATAGAAAAGTTTCCCTTACAATTATATGCAGCTACCGTGAAATACTAACATTTTTATGAATAATAATCAGTTAAACCAGTCAACAACATACCGTTGACAATTACAATGTATGCAAACTTATTGTGGACTGCCTTACGAGGCATGATTACGTCACATATACCTACATTAAGCTAGAGTGTTATTTTCTTTACAACTTTAGAGATATTGGCAACTACGGTCGTATCAAGTAAGCTGTTTGCTATGTGTTATTTTCTCATGTGATCGTTGAAAAAATTAGGTACATTGCTAGTGTGGTAAGTGACCCATTTCAAAAGAGTGGGATAATGTAGTACGATTACTATTATCACTCACTATAGAGACATAACTAAGTATTTCTTCTGGAAATGATTTATATTATTGGCAGAGTAACAGAATTTTCAAATATACTTCAGCTGCCAACATACAGGGTGTTTTTAAATACATGCGACAAAATTCGGGATGTGATTGATCGTATGAAATTTCCCTAGCCCACCTTTTTCCGAGATATCAGCTTTGAAGGGTGCATGGTGACTGGAATTGAGTTTTTATGTTTTTCTCAAAATTTCAGTGAAGCTAGAAACTTCTGTTTACTTTTTTTTTTCAGCAGCTATTCGTTTTGAAAAAAAAAATCAAGAATAAAACAAGGAATTTAAGTTTATTTTATTTCACAAAACTATATCTTGAAAAAAAGCTTTGATATGAAATAAACTTAGGGTTGCTAATTTCACCCCCGTAAAATGAAACGGAAATTTTTTTAAAAATATCTGTGGTTATAGTCCTTTGCAAATGCACAAAAATGAGAGAATATCAAGGTTTTAGCTTCACTGAAATTTCAGAAAAAAAAAATTAAAAGTAAATTTGTGTCACCACTTTTGAAGGGTGATATCTCGGAAAAGGGTGGACTGAGGAAATTTTGTTATAGGAAAGACCCATCTCAATTTCATACGAGCAATCACCTCCTTTGTCGCATACATATGGAAACACCCTGTATATGGAAATAATGAAATAAATAAACCTTTGACAAATGCATAATGCTATCATAGTTGAATCTTGAACTCAATTCACTCAATCCACGAATTAATTTTACATTGAACAAGCGTCCCTCAGACACTATACATTGTTTAGATCCCTAAAATATTCCATACTACAAGACACTTGACCATTTGAATATTTGAAGTAATCTCCTTGATCTTTTTACTACCAGTTGTAGATCTAAATCGTATTTAGGATCGCGCAAACATACATAATTTCATTGCTCCCGTTATAAATAGGTGTAGTTTGTTTTTTAATTATTCTAATCCGATTGCAATTTATAAATCATTATGCTCAATTAAAAAAAACGTAATAAGCAATGATTACGTGCAGTTATAGTTACATTAAATAAAATATATACATTGTGCTCAATAACCCATAAAAAATTCAGTGACAGTGCAATAGAATAGGTAAAAATATTACGTTATTTGCAGCTATACACAGAGTGGCCCAAAAGTCTGGAAACGGCCAATTATCTCGTAAATTTTTAGTCTCAATTGTACAAAATTTTAGAATACCGAGAATCCATTTGATCTTTGCCAAGTTGCCAGATTTGCCGTTCATCTTATATTATAAGTTTCTTTGGTTTTTGAAATTGATCACACTGATTTTCAGTCATTATTGGAATCTCCTATTTAGTACGAATTTAACCATATGTAACACTTATGATTTTATGTAGAATGGAAGGTCTAAAATACATAAGACATAAGTCTGGCAACGCCTATTTGTATACTGAATTTTCCCCAATATCCCCAATAAAAATTATTTTTTAGGATTGAAATCAGGTGAACGTGGAGGCCATTCAACTCTACCTCGTCCGCCAATTCCTTGTCCAGGAAATATCTCATCTAAATAACGTTCAACATTTACACCAAAATGAGCTGGAGCTCTATCTTGCTGAAATCATATCTGATTAAAATTGGCTCCAAGCAAGTTTCTCAGTGTAGGTACAATTTAATTTCTGAGTATACTTTGGCAAGTTTATCTGGAACCGTGAAAGGAATGCAGTCGAAAACATTCGATATTGCCACGTTTAACTAGGAAAAAGTTAAAGTGCTAAGTATGTAGTGATAATAATTAGAAAAGGGACAATATTAACATTATGATTGAACGTTAACTCTTTAATACGCTTGTTTCCTTGGATTTTTTCTATATTAACATTATCTTTTCAATTCATGAATATTAAAAGATGAGCACTTTTCCAAATTTGTTACGGGCTTCTTCAAGCTCTGGCAGCGTTGTAAAAAAACCATAATTACCCTCCGAATTAAATAATTGATGATTTTTATCGAAAGGCTTAACCAGCTGACTTCTTATTGGCAAGCGCGTGCATGTGTTGTTCCCTCTCACCTCGTCAATTGACTGATATTGATTTATCCAGTGGCGTTGGTATTGTCAGTGACCTTTGTATTTTCAGTTTTACTTGGTAAAATAGGTACCGTACGCCATTTGTACGTTTATGACAGATATGCGCCATGTTTGCTCGCCTCTTACCGATGCCCCGTAGCTTCAGATAAACTTACCAAACAATAGAAACTTATATTTATCTGACGTTAAATTTCCATTGATAAAGAATGGCCCAATTAACAAAATCACAGCATTCTACATTCAAATTTCTTAAAATCTACATATTTTGCACTGTTTTATGTATCTGATCGTAAGTGTTACATATGGTTGAGATCGTATTGAATAGGAGATTCCAATAATGACTGAATATATAGGGTGATGAATTTGAAAAGCCAAAGTTACTACCTATATAAAAGAAACAGCGAAAAACATCGAAGCAGTCACGTTGCCAATAAACTGTTTCAGCTGCTGGTTCGAAAATAAACCAACGACAACCAAACATCGCCACAACAAAAACGACAGCTTCTTTTTAGAAACCACTCCATTGAAAAATACCGGTTTAAACCAGTGAATAGACAATCAACGGTAAGCAATTCCTACTCTCATCCTAACCCAAACGCCAACTGACAATTATGTCTTGAGCTAGGACTGGAACTAAGAAAAATAGAGACGAAGAATATCTTCGGCTGGAACCACCAACTACTTCCAAATCCAAATACAAATTTTGAACAAGTCTAGAGACATACTAGGACTCTTCAGTTCTATCCAATTCAACTTGATTTCTGATTTAACAACTCAGAACTGGTGAATAAGTCACCACAATCGGTGCAATTTCGATGTCCTAGCCAGCACACTAAAATTCACAGCCAATTCTTCTTCTTACTCGTACTTTTAAGCAATCAAATCACTAGCTGCCTCAATCCGCTCATTTTGTCACCCTTCCAAGCAACCAATTCATCTTCCGAGTTAAACCAAAAACAAAATTTTTATGAAGAAGAGAAAAATGGAAATCTCACAAGACTTCAGCTCAGGATATTCTTTAAGATCGGTGGAACTACGAGCTTTGAAACTTCAAATGTACCTGAAGCTTACACACTTAACGAAAACTATTAACAACGCAACTATACTATACTATATCTTTCGAGTCAAACGAAATAAAAAAATTGCCATAAAGAGAAGAAATCAAAAATCTCACAAGACTGCAACTCAGGATATCCTTTAAGACAGGTGGAACTACGAGATTTGAAACTTCAAAATTACCTGAAGCTTACACACTTGATACAACGCAACGTTTCTAATTCTTGAAAGTATGACTACATTTCAATTCTCTCTTTGAGTCAAATTTTTTCCCTGGGATATCATTATTGTTGCCCAAAGCAAGAAATATTTGGAATTTTTCTTCAGCATTTAGCAGTTAGCTATCGCCAACGCATTGTTACTTGATTGTTTGTATTTGTATATGTATTTTGGGATAACATTCACTGAGACCTAAATGATCCTTTGTGCCCTTTCTTCCACTTAGTTCTTACTCTTCAAGTCTGTAATTATTTACCAGGTTTTTCACAAGGTCAATTTAGTGATAGAATTTTTCCAAAGATGTACTACAATTAGATCCTAAGATATAGGAGAATACCTGCTCCTTTCTATTTGGCTTTACTAGTTAAAGCTTTTCGAAATGCTCATTTCGGCGGCAGGGTCCTATTAAAATATCTGTCAAATTCTTAGTGCGGTCCTACTTTGTCTTAGACAATTAATTTTCATTATATGGTTGCTGGTTCCCACTATTTTTGACTTCCTTAGCCCTACTAAATCTTTTCAATATTACATTGGAACTGTTACGCATAATAGCTCCAGCCCCCAAAAGTGCCTTTCAGCTCCTCTCTCTGCTAGATCCTCTTCTATTTCATTCCCCTCTATTCCGGTATGTCTCGTTCATAAAAATCGTGTGAGAAGTTGCCAGTAGTCAAACTAATTCAGTGATGTAACACATACCCCCGTTCATTGTAACGCCACTGTAATAAATTAGATACCGGCAAAGTACTTTCTCAATTTTCATTTCTCTCGTGAACGTGAAGTAATTCAATCCGTTATTTTTAATATTAAAATTGCCTGAAGAACTAATCTGTATATAAAGGAAAGTTAGAAGTATATTATGCACCAGCAGAAAGTAAACGATTTCTATATTTCTCAGTTGTTTTTCTTTTAAGAAAATATTAGGTATATAGATCATACATAATTGATACTTTTGGACATTTTTGTACACAGAAAAAGAAAAAATTATGTTATTGTTTCTACCTTCCAATTTTAATTACTGTTCACAAAAGATGGTCCTGTTTCAAATTGGCCCGCTGGTATAAGTTTATCAAATGATACTTTTCACTGCTTTTGCACGAAAAACTTCTTTTAGATTTATAAAAATCTCTATATTATTTTGCTTGACGATACATGAGGAAAGTAGATTTAATCAAACATTGTTTTTTCAACTCTTTATTTCTCAAGAATTCAAAAATTTAAGATGGCGTCCGCGCAAACTGATTGTATACTGGGTGATCCGTAAGTAATGGCCCAAAGTGAAATGGAAGACTCTTCGCCTAAAAATATTACAATCTGACGCAACTTTTTTTGATGAAATATTCATGATAAGAAAGATACAGGGTGGCAAAGTTGAAATGTCAAAAATGTTTTTTCTCAGTAAATTGGAAGATTTTGGATATGCAAACGTAAGAATTTGGAGATAGGAGTTTTAGGGCCTGGGAAATCATAAAATGTTATCCCATTTTGATGGATTTTCTAGAGGGCGCCACAAAAGCTATGTAATTGGTATAACTGTGCGATTAACTTATTTATCGTTAACGGTATCCTCTAGAAAATATATTGAAACGGATAACATATTATGATTTCCAGGCACTAAAACCCCTATTCTCAAACTTTCACGTTTCTATATCCAAAATCTTCCAATTTAC
The DNA here is from genome assembly GCA_910591675.1 of Galerucella calmariensis. Classification (NCBI taxonomy): domain Eukaryota; kingdom Metazoa; phylum Arthropoda; class Insecta; order Coleoptera; family Chrysomelidae; genus Galerucella; species Galerucella calmariensis. The sequence goes on from CAJUYG010001061.1 coordinate 33,616, forward strand.
TGAGAAAAAACATTTTCGACATTTTTGACAATTCTGTCACCTTGTATCTTTCTTATTATCAATATTTTATTGGAGGAAGTTGCGTCAGATTGTAATATTTTTAGTCAAAGAATCTTCCATTTCAGTTTGGACCATTACTTACGGACCACTCTCTATAGGACAGGCTGTTTCATGACGAGCTTACACTGTCTATGGAGACTACTCACCATAGAGTAGCTACTCACATTGACATAGATGAAGAACAATTTATGGAAAATGGCATACATTTCCAGTTATAACGAAGCTGAACGACAACCTTGTTATTTTAAACGTAACACCCTATATATTATCAACTCTGCGAATTCTAAATTGAATTTTAATGCCACTTTATGTGGAGTACTGGAGTACCCTATATCTAAAAGTTATACTTATAGAAATATGAATTTTTTAAATAAAACTATAAGCAAAGACAAATCATCTTCCAATGTGGTCGGTAAATTAAAACGAGTTCAACCAATACTAAACTCATTCTAAAGTCATTGTGAAGAGATATTTCCAATACCATTGATGGCAAGCGCCACCCAATGGCGTGCATATGACTTCTAAACATCATTAAATTCTCGCGATTGGGCGGAGTAGAATTCAATGAGACCTCTGGCGGAAAAAATTGTAACTGTCACAACGAGTAAAATAATTCGTTTTGCATTGCTTTTGTATTATATGCAAGTCAACGTAATTACCGTAAATTCGTACTTTATTTGTTCAATTTTGTGTCGGTGACAAGTTTAAAACTGAGTTTTTCTATTTAACTCAACTGTCATCATTTCTGAGGTATTATTCTTATATAATCAGAGATATTATGGAAGAGGTTATGTTATTCTATTATTTGTTTTCATTGCAGATCAAAGAGAAAATAAGTCGGTATTAAAAATTTAAAATATTACTCAATACAAACCTACCATCCCTGCAACTTTTGTAGATATAATTATATCAAAAATAAAATAAAAACACGAAATCAGACCTAAAACTTAACAGTTAATTGAACGCTTGTTGTAGGTACTTTTCACAAATATAAACCATACCTATTACTCAAAAAATAAGAATATTAGGAGTCAAAATTTAGTTTAACAACACAAAATACTAAAGCACAATTAAAGAAAAAGAAAAAGTTTTACAAAACACACACTGAAAATAACTAAAACAGCAAAATAAAACCACTTAAATATCAAAGGGTTTATACGGCAGCTGATTTGTTTCACTCGTTGCTAAGATGACATTGACATTTCAGAGCGCCATCTATTGAATTCTACTTTTCCCAATAGTTTATTTCGTAGTGTTGTTTTGAATAGACTCCAGAATGTCATACTACTCAATTACTAATATAGGTAGTATATTTATAAAACTTACTAGTCTTTCAGCAAATAGTTATAAGAAAAACCTAGTTAAAATGTAAATAATTTCAAAGATACATTGTACCGCATAAATAAATAACCTACTACCGACTTAGATTGTGCAAGAGCAAAATAGGCACTGTAATTGTCTCAATTGGTTTTCTTTTTGTCTTAGCAGCCATGTTGCCAGATTTCATCATTTCCTCAAAAATATAGTAATATGCAAAAAAAAAATTTTCATTAATAAAATAAAATAAAAGGGTTTTCCACATGCTTTGCCAACTTTTTCAGGCATACTGTATAGAGGCATGGGAGTGTTGAAATTTCTGAGGATTAGAATAAAGTTTTACTTGATGCTCTATGGTCTGAGCCAAGTTATATATCTCACCATTTCTTTTGCATTCGAAACGCTTTGATATTTAAAGAAAAATCGGTCATTGCTCATATTTTCTATTTTTCATGAAGCTACCTAGATAGATTTTTCAATTTTTTCCTTGGTTGAAATCTTAGATTTCTCTGCCCTATAACCGTTTCAATAAAGAACCAAGCTTTGAAAATGTAGTTATTGGGTTGAGTTCAACATTGAATAATTGAATAATGTTAAAAATTTCATCTTCAAAAAATTAAAGGTCTAAGAACTGAGCAATTACAAAATTTTCTGAGAAAAACTCGTGTTTTCACTCTTACATTTGTATGCATATTTGTACTTTGCTCTTGATTTCTTTGGCAATAATTCCAATAAAGCAGTATCCACTGCCACAATCAGCTCTGTAGAAGTCCCATGAATGGAGAGAATTCATCATCCCTTATCATTTTACTTTCGAGAACACCAGGAATTAAATTTATATGCGTCAAGTTTAACAAGTCAACCTTAATACGTTATTATAGTAAGTAACCCAAAGCCCAAGTAACTTTATTACGAATTTCAAAGCACCATTTATTTTTTGTGAATAGAATTATTCCAGATTTTTTCAAAATTAATTAATATCTATGGAATTTCAAACGACTTGCGGAAAAATGGTATGTTTACCTCGTTGCGTAAGCACAGTAACCTCATCAAATGAGTAAACGTTTTTTTGTGTGTCAGGGAAAGTGTCAAAAACCAAAAACATACTTAAACGATGAAATTAAATAACAGATCATATAACGCCAATGGAGATGGATGCAAGGTCGAGTGTCGAAACCAAAATACGACACACAAAATTGTTGACATCAATTTTATGTCGAAAAGAGCAAATATTGTATTTGTTAAAAAAATGTTAACGCACTTTTATTGGGTGCGTTGATCCAAAAGAATTTTTTATCCTAAACGTCGCCCTAATCGTTACGAATGAATGATTTTCAGATTTTGCTATCATTCCGTTGGTTGTTAACGTTATCTTTGTGTGTTTTCTTATGTAGTTATCTTGTTTGTATGAAAGCATTATTTGATATTTCTACTATTATTCAGTTACTAAGTTGGGAATTCTGCAACCGTTGAAGATACTTAATTGAAATTGAACACTGTTTACACTTACACTATATTACGCGCGCTTCGATTCCCAAATTATCTTCTTCAGAAACGGAAGGTAAACACTGTGAGTGTGAACAGTATTCAGTATTATTCAGTTATTCATTTGTAGCGTTGTTTTGTAAAACAAAGTAAATTATCCTAGTATAATTATATTATGTTATCCAAAATGTACGCTCAACATCCGATAGTCAAAATTGAAAACCAAGTACACCAAATGATCGACAAAAACAGGCATAACAGGAAATGAAACCACTTGCAAACTATTTCAAAATGAATTATAAACAAGTGTTTATTGAGAAATTGCACCCCAGATGGGAAGCAGAAGCCTTCAAAATTGAAGTGAATTAATAGTATATTAGTATATTGTATACCGCGAGGAAGAAGTAGTCCTTTCAAACCCGAAGGGAAAGTTTGCCATAATTTTCCCAAGAGATTAAGAATACTGCTTCAGCCTCCAGGTATATACAATATTTTCCGTACTTCCGTAACGTAGGTATATAAAATAGGAGAGAAGGACGTCTAAATTCCGTTGATTTACAATAAATGCCATATTTATTAGTCCAGTAACAACACCTGAAAATATCGAAAGCTCCTGAAAAATCGCTGAAGACTTCACTTTTAGGCTCAATTTGTAGGTCACGGCAGGTGTTTTCAAACGAGAAAACGCGATTGAGTTTACTGAAGGGGGGGAAAATGGCTCCCCAAACCCTGGAAAACGGGTTTCTCGCTAATATCTGGCTAAATATGCGAATTAGAGAATTTTTTTTCGGATAAAAAATGAAGATCGTCTTATTATATACAAAAATGGTTCCCGTAATTTTTGCGCAAATAAAAGCGGTCAAAGTTTGTTTTCAAAAGATTTTGAGACTATTTCATCAATTTGTTTTAAAAATAGTCTTTCATCCTAATTTTCTTTCTATCATGGAAACTTAGGAGGTCTTGAATAATGTCAGAAATTTTTTTTAATATCTTTCTTGCGTTTTGATAAAAATTGAATTGTTCATTTATTTATTTTGAAAAAAGTCCGGTTTTTACCGGTGTGATCAATTTTCCTGATTTCTGGAAAATGATTGGATTTTATTAAAAATCAAAAAGTATATTCGAAAACTAGACACTCTAAGCTTTAAAATGATGTACATTGAAAAGCAATATATAGGATGATACATTTTTAAATCGCGCTTGTTCCACAGAACTCCGAAAACGGCTGAAAAATGTGAATAAACTAATCAATTTTTTATCAAAACGCAAAAAAGGTATTAAGAAAAAATTCAAGACCTCCTAGGGTTCCATTTTAAAAAAACATTAGGATAAAAGACTATTTTTTAAAGAAAATATGAATAAATTAATGTCTCAAAATCTTGTGGAAAAAAACTTTGGCCGCTTTTTTAAATACTTTTGTCAAGTACGAACGAGCTGCAAGTCACATCACACTACGGGTCTTCCCATTGCGATGGACTTTGAATCATCGGGAAATGTCAATTTTTGCCGAATTATGGAACAATTCGTCCATACGCTTACAAGTTAATGCAAAGACAGCAGAATTCCTACAGGCAGAGCAGCTTAAATGAGGAGACTTTCAGGTCTAATTACCTCGATATTTCGAAAAAAATGATAGAGACCATTTCTGTAGATAATAAGACGATCTTAATTTTTTTTAAAGAAAAATTCTCTAATTGGCATATTTAGCCAGATATTAGCGAGAAACCCGTTTTCCAGGGTTTAGTAAACTCGTTCGTAAACTCAATCGCGTTAAGTTTTTCCTCGTTTAAAAACACCTGCAGTGACCTAAAAATTGAGCCCAAAGTGAAGTCTTCAGGGACTTTACAGAAGCTCTGCCCCTTCATTTACTGGACTATTATTTGACTGTCATCATGTGTGAAAATGTGTTTGATATTGATGAAAAAGCGGGTGATATATTTGAAGAATTGTCACCATCAAAATAGAAAAAAACTTTATGAGCAGCAGTACGAGGCATTTCAGAAATGGTGCCGGATAAAAAATGTAGAAAAACCTACGGAAAATGGCTTGTTAGTTTACTTCGATAAAAATCCAAAAGTTGTTTGTTCTTAAACCTTCTGGGCACATTACTCAGTGTTGAAATCGGTCATTAATATCAGAGAAAATATACACATAAGAAAATTTCCGAAATTATTATTACGTACTTATTGTATGAAAGTGGGTAGTTGTGAAAATTATATCCATAAGATTTCAAGGAAATGAGTTTATTTATTAGCAATTTTATTCTTCCGGGACTTCCGTCGATATTTGATCCCGGAAGAATTAAATGTAACACTTCAATACCTGTCAAAATGGACTGAAGTTGTTACTTCAGTCCCGGAAGTACGACAACCTTATTATACACCATGAAATGACAGTCCTTCTAATCTCTTAATTATGAATCCTAACAACAATTAGACTGGACCACACTATACTTACTTAATGATACCTGGTATCCAAGGGTTCACCACCAGAAAGTGGCGTGTGAAGAATCATTAACCCAACGCTGGCCCCGGGGTAAAGGTTAGGTGCCAGATAGCAGCGGTCGGCAAAAAATCAAATGTGAAAAACAATTTTCATAGAAAAATCATATTTTTATGGCGCCTTTACAGAGACGCGGTGGCAGTGTTGCTAGGTGAGGTTGACTTTTTCTATAGATTGCTTCAAATCTAGATCGATATAATGTGAGATTATGTTTTCCTTAAATAGGAATTACAACACCTACATAGAAAATGGATTTTATTATTCAGTTACTGTTGTTGATATTTGTAATAAAATGATTGAAAAAAATGGGTAATTATTATTCATTTAACATAAAACCAAAGTATAATTTCATTTATGTAAAGTGAAAGTGCCTTGTAAAGGATGCTGAAAGATAATCACTCTCTATACTGATCAAAGGCTGGGGCCGGCACTGCATGTATTTATAGTGCAGAACGAACAATGTACAAAATACTTAACGGTTATTTGAATAAATTATTTCGTTTGACTATAAGATAGAGTATTTTCAGCTATTTGAATTGTTCCAATATTTGCATCGATTGTTAATGTTAATTTATTGGTAACAACTCCAGCATCTAGTGGACTACATTTTTGATGCGGTTGAGATAAATAATAAATAAAGTTTGCTTTAGAATGACAAAAAAAAATGCTATAAAGCATAATAGTTATTTATGATACAAGTGCGTGAAGTTATACTTTTGCGCACAAGTTGCGAAAATGAAAGGCACGAACGTAGCGTAACGAACTTAGCTAGTGCCTTTTTCGCAAAAGTACTTCGCGCATGAGTGTCCTACAAAACTTTATATACGACCACATAAAGAAAAAATGAAAAAATGTACTCTGAAGGGGTTAAAAAACATAAAAATAAATTTTCTTCAAACAAATATATACACAAGGAATTCTAATTTCAGGTGGTGTGCAATCCGAAATAATGCATTCTTCTCGAGGTTCTTCCATTTAAAATAAGTGTACCTAATTAAAATTTTAATTATAAAAGAAAATATTTTTCACTATGTCTGACACTTCTGTCAAATTTACTGTCAGCTCAAAAGTTTATACAACAAACGACTAAATTCAGGGCAACTAGATAATCACGAAGCTAAAAAAGAGTATTAAAATGAAAACCCCATTTAAAAAGCATTGGTCATTTACGCACGCTTTTGGGTGTTGTAATGAAAATCCCATATAAAAAGCGCTGTTCATTTACGCACGCTTTTTATCGTATGTATAGGTAATGTATGATTTCAAAAAAAATTTCGGTTCGTGAATGACTGATTTTAAAGGTGGTCGTAGATATATATATTTATTGCAAAGTCGTCTCAATATAACTATTTTTTTTTGTCACAAACAGCCAATGAAACAAATTTGAAATGCGGAAATATTCAAATAATTTCAAGCGGATGGGAACGTTTTGCTTTTGCTTATCCACCTGTGTGCCTACGTGATTCATTGAATTTTTGATTAATTTTGACAAATTGAACCTTGTGAAATTATTTTTTTCTACGATAGTGCAAAAAGTGACTATTTCTTGCACCAGTACAAAAAGTACGTTACTTTGATGCATTAGTGCAGAAAATACCTTAATTTCATGCACTAGTACTTTTATGTACTTTAAATATTCAAAACCCAATGGAAAATGCGGGACACTGCTTTCGCAGATCTTCTGCAACTTGATTGGATGAATCAGGGGAAGATATATTAGCATTAAAACGTCTTGGAGGGTGGAAATCTTCAATTGTCGTGGAGGGCTACATCCGGGAGTCATTTTCCAAAAAAAAAATATCTGCTCAAATTTTAGGAGGTAAACCAAGTACTAGTACCGAAAGCTTCACAGTCCGAAAGAGAATTGTTTAAGTGAAGAACCTGATGAAACATCCACAAGTAAAAATTAAAAAATTAGTGGAAATGAAGTCTGTAAACTGCCCTAACTGCGAAATTAAAATCGGATCTAACTGAAAAAGTGGAATCAGTACCTAATTTTTGTAGTAGCTCACTTAATGTAAAATACTATTATTTTTATTTTATTTCTATCGTAGAAAAAATGCAACACGTGCAAAAAAATGTTGTGCGCAGCACGTGCGAAAAGCATAATTATTTGTTGCACGAAGCATCAAGTTTTTCAAGTTGCCTCCATTTCTTAAAAAAACTATCCGTTTTATGGATAAAATCTATGTCAACAAAAATGCTTGAAGTAAAATTTTAATTATTCTATCTCTTCCAGTTTTTAAAAATTTTGACTATTCGACTCAACAGTGTTTGTGCAGAACTATATATATTAATAAAAATAGTGTATTGACCACATCTCTATATTCTGTTTATCAAGTCATAATTTTAGTATACCAAAATTCATTTTTCGATAGAATTCTTGAGTAAGTTGGGAACATATTTCCATAATATATGGAAATTTGAGAATTATTTTAATGTTTAGGTGCTAATCTGTGAACATATGTGATAATATTAGGAAATTCCAACAATCTAAATGAGTTATTTTTATATAATGAGTTTATTGGTTTTTTTTCTTAAATTCGAAATTACAAAATGTACCTAACTAACGGTTACAAAACAAGAACACAACAGAACATAAATTTAACGAGCCCAAACAATACCATATGTGCCCTAGCCCTAGGCTACGTTCATGAACTTACTCGGAGTAAAGATAGTTTACTCCGAAGCGTTCATAAATTTACTCTACCAGTATGGAGTATGCTTTTATAAACGTTGAGAAACCTACCCGGAGTAAACTCTGCATACTCCGCTTTTTAATGGAGTATTATATACTCTGACAGTTATGACAGTTTGGCTTATACAGTAGCTCTGTTCAGATTACTGCTGGTTATTTTTATCGATAAATTGATATTATTTGATTTTGATACAGTCATATATCTATTAAAAGATATATGGTTATACAGTTGATTGCCTTGCATATTAATAATGGACTACTCTGTGCTATCAATTGGAAAGGATACCATTATTCTTAAAAATGAGGGTAGGTACCTACCTAATGCCTACCTATTACAATCATTGATCATTATTTAACATGAGATCCTAACATTGTGTTATGATATTAATATTATTAATATTTAACTCATCCATGGTTTAATCTATGTCCATGGTTAATTAATTTCTATTTTCGAAATGAAAAATATAACCCCAAATTCATATACACAACACAGTAACATTTGATTTACCTCCGGCCGCTAAAGCCTCTGAACGGTTACTCCGAGTAACCAACAAACATACTTTTCTAATCACGTGATCATACTCTTCTCTACTCAATGGAGTAAGTTTATGAACGTAGCCTAGCAGGACAAAATCATACTAAATGACGTTAGCTGCTTTGGCGCATTTTGGAGATCGTTTGAAATAATTTTGAGTATTGCGCAACTTCAAAATATGTTAGCTAAGTTATTATCAGTAGTAATACTATAAGTACTCCAAAATAATCAGGCTATACATCAATGACTTGTTGCATAATTACAAAGAGTGTCAGATTATTCTATCTATTTCACAAAGATCTTTCCTAAATCCTTCCAAGAATAACTCACAGGAGTTTGAAAAATTATTATTAACAAATTGGGATAGAAAAAAAGAGAGCCCTTAGTTTTTTGTTAATGAATCAAAAACTTAGATATTCATATTTAAGTCATTGTAGAAAAATATTTTTAAGGAGAAGGAAGTTTCCCATTAAAAAAGTCCAACTCCCGGAACTCTAGCTCCTGTATTTATCATTTCAGTCGAATGCTTAAAATAGGTCTCGGCGAGTGATGGCAAACAGGTCACATTAAATAACTTTTTAGGGCACCTAATCATTGTCAATTTGAAAATTTTGAAAAATGGTGGAGTATTCTGAACAAGAGGGAGGGATTCAAGTAGACTTTTCAAAAAGCTGTGCTATTGTTATCTATTTTTTTCCGATGTCTGTTATCTTAAGTGACTACATTTTATAATAAAAAAATGTATGTTTTCGAAAAAATTGCTTCGCCATTCCATTTTCATTGAATAATAATAATTTGCAGAAAATTTTTTTTCACTTTAATTATTTTTTTATTGCTTATAACCGTTTTTTAATATTCTCCAATTTTTTTATTGTGAAAATAATTAGTTGAGAAATTATTTTTTCTTTAAAGATTATAAAAGGCATTTTTTACATAAATAATTTTATTGTTTGTTAACGTTACAATTTGTTATAAGCAAACTCTTTTTTTCTAGAGCTATATCTATATCAAAGTACCTACTGGAAAAATGTTATATTCAAAATATTTATATGCTTTAAAAAAAATGGCCAGTTTTTTCAGAACTTTTGCGCTTTGAAAAATTTTTATTAGCTCTAAATTTAACGTATAAGAAAGGCACCACGAAGCCAAAAACTTTTAGATGTATTTTCAAACTTTTTTTTTATTGGTGAACCATTTTACCTATTTAAAGCACGTCTCAGCGTGTTTAAATCGAACTTTAAAACACGCGCGTGTTTTAAAGTTACCGTGGCAACATCAACAACTCGAGAAACGAAGTCTAAATCATGTCTAAATGACAATTTTTTTATTATTGATCTGAAAGGGGTAGTTTGTAACGTCAAAACTTTTATTCGAACAATATTTAACAATAACAAATTTATAAATTAAAATGGAAAATGCCGTTGGTATTGCTTAGGAAATGGTATTTAAATTAATACTATTGACATTCACAGAACTTAATAAGGTTGAACTTCCATCAAAATACAAATTAGTTTATGTTTTTCTCATTTCCATGACAACGCAAGGTATACATCATATACATCACGAATTCAACCATTTGACATTCAGTTCTTATTTCCATCTATGATTTCCATTTCTTGTTGTTGTAGTAGTTATAGACCAGTATTTATAATTTCAAAGTGCACCAATAAAAAAAATAGCGTAAAGTATTCGTGGATAACTGGTCTTTAAAACACTTGCTCTATTTCGAGCACTCCGGCTTCGCCGTCGTGCTCGAAAAATCGCGCGTGTTTTAAAGACTTTAATATCCACTTATACTTTAATATACTATTATGTAATCATATGAGACGACAGTCATTTCAAAAAATTAGTAAATTGACAATAGTATCATTTTTTGAAAAGTAGACTTTTTATCTTAATTTTTTGATAATAATTGCAGTTTTTCATGTGCTAACATATTCTTCTAGACATCATTCCGAATATAATGATCCATCTCACATATTTTTAGGAGCTTTATCAAGTTGATTGAATTTATGGTCTGATCATTGGACCATAAATCATAATTTTCGGATCAGGTTTGGAATAGAATGTCAACTATTGTCAAACAACCAGTCCATAGGTATATATAGGTACATCTTGAGAAACGTGAGTACATGAAATAGTCTGACGTTCTGAAGTCAAAGAAAATTGCATTTGAAAATTATGTTTTGTTCAAACAAATATACATACCTACCAACAAAGATACTAAAAAATATGTGATAATATTGAAAACAAATATTTATTTACCTGGCATACTAAAACGAACGTTCAAATTTGATAATTGCTTGAAGTTGAAGTTCGTTTAGGCACACGGTCGTCGAGCTTTTGAAGGTAATCAGAATTGTTCAAAACTTCACTACTTAGGGTCATACCCAATTATATCTTGCATCAAACTAAATTATTTTAATTATTGAATATCGATTCGAAAATAATAAGATTTTATTGGTTAACATTGATAGAAGACGAAGTGGTCATAAAAGTAAATAATTTTGGCCTCGTTGGAGATAATAAAACACGAGCGTGTTTAAATATTATAGTCAGCGAGCTGGCGGTTGTGGAGATGAAGTTTGTGCAAAATAAATTGCAGTATGTGGAATACGTGTTCGTCACACTTACCTTCAACTAGAATTCGCTGAAGTGGTTAGGAGAACCATCAGTAAGTGCCAATCATCTCCAAGGATTCAAAGCTACTGCATAAGACACATCAGACAATTCAAAAATGAAAAAAAAAATGCTCAAAACCAAAAGATATTCATTTCTCCAGCTAAAAATGGAAGTCGTTGCCGAAAGAGTCTGAAAATTTTAAATTGTGTTTACAATGTTTTCTGTTGCAAATTGTTAAAACGTTGCAACGTTGGACGAAGGTGAGAAGAAAAATTTGATGGCATCTGACAGCCGTTTGGCAAAGACTAATGCGTCTAACGATTCCAACAGGTATCGTGCTCATTTTCAGCCAGTATATCAACATGTTACAATCGTTTGAAGCAGAATTCTTGCAGATGACACTTCCTGATGATCCATCTACCCACTCCCCAAAATTTCAGGAGATGCTATCGTTTCATGGCATTAAACTTAATAGCCGTATATAGTGGTGGAATCTAACCCTGCAGTGTATGGTACTACTAATGTGACATTTGGATATATAGGTTCTTTTTTCCAACCCAACTTATGGAAATGAATTTTTTTGCGAAACGATAGAAACCAATTTATGAAGATATCCAATCATGTTTTTCAAAATAAATGACACTCAGGCACTGAGCTCCTTTTACTAATGATGACCAGGGCATCTAAAAATACAAAAAAAATAAACTTAATAAATGATACCAGCACATAAAAATCTTTTTCAATTTCCTACCAACAGCGGTACCTTGGCTTGAAATATTTTATTTTGGTACCCTCAACTCTCAACGATCAAAATAAGCTGAATATCAATCAATAAACTGCCAAACGTGGGAGACCAACAGCTGATTTTAGGTCTCCAATTGATTTTGGACAATCTTTATCATAAACAACCCTTTTTTATTACTTGGTCACTATTAGTCGAATGTAAATCGTAAAAAAAAAATCGTAAAATTCTTATTTTTAATTAATCCAACTGTGACCTACTCATCCCACGATTTGTCACTGCTGTTTGTTAAGATAAATTGCCTGCCTTTGCATATTATATAAAACTATTTATATGGATTAGGTAAAAATTGGATTTATTAAGATAAATCTCAATCTAGCAATAATCAATAAAAGTTTATTTATGTTGGCAATAACCCAATAAACGAATTTTAATTTCCGATGTGATTTTGGAATACTTCACTTCTCTTATACAATATATCGGTTGATTTTCGTGAATTTTAAATATGTTGTAGAGCTTAATCTCCTGCACAAAAAGTCCCAGTGCACATTTCCTTATCACCTGTTTTTTAGAGACAATTGAAAGTCAACTGTTTTTTGTAAGTAATATCTCTCTTTGGGAAACCTTCTTATTTTTAATATTCTATCCATCAGACATTAATTTTGAACTAACCCAAAATATTGATGGTTACAGGGTGAAACAAAAAATATTTAAAATGGAACATTGACTATTTCTTATTTTACACTGTATTCCAAAATATCTTGAAAAGCAACTGAAGCTTATATCAAAATTGAACATTTCAATATTTGGGACAGGGCGAGTTGCAGTTTGAACATGTATTTGTTATATTTCAAGCTTTATCTGTACTTAATAATTCATTCAAAACATGTATGACCCGTTGCTCATATACAGTGTGAGGCAAATGCGTGTATGTATGTAGATTTGAATGACATACACTAAGACCTAAACGATCTATTGTGCCCCCTCACTTCTACTTAGCTCCTGAGGAAAGTCTCAGAGACTAATAGCTCCTTTAGTCCTATTTCCGGAGACATTCAGGGATATCTGCCCTAGGATTCTGAATTGTTATGCAATTCCCAAGTATGTGGATGGAAGTTTATCCACTAAATTCGAATTACATTCATGTTATAGAAAATCTCATAAAATGTGAATATACATGTAAATCGTACTATTGAATTTAGATAGTTCACTTTGAATATAAATACACTATCTTGAATTCTAATCACCTATCCGTTAATTTTTGTTTCTTTGATGGCATTTCTTCATCGTTAGACTCGACAAACCTTTCCAACTCTAGTTGATCTTCGAAATCTTCAAGACCATCACCTTTTCGTCTCCAATGTTATTTCCAATCTGCATTGGTTCTTCATCCACAATTTCATCTGAATCATTTACTTCTTCGTTGGTTTTTTTTCCATATTGGAGCAATTTTCAGAACCATGACAATTTTTACATAAATTTGTGAATTTTGAACCATGTTTTTTCGGCAGCCACATTCCAAACTGTTACACCCAGCTTCACAGCGACAGCAAATAGCTTTGAGCAATACTTCCGGAAATAAATCCTTTTCTGTAAATTTGGTCATAATGCCACGTTGATGTTTCTTCCAGCTTCTATCTGTTGTTGTCAATTCGTTGCCTAACCAAGTTTGAAGCTGATAATATGTCCTGTAACAATTCTGTTCTGCTGCTCCTTCAGTGGGTGAGAGGTTTGCCAAAATGAAGGGAGAGAAACAAAAATTAACGGATACACGAAATTTCGTAAAAAAGATACTTTTTTTGAAAAAGATAAAAATAAAAAACCTAAAACTTGGTTATTTGAGTTTTTCACATAAATTTTAAAGTTATGTGTTAAAATTGTGAACACAAAAGTTGTAGAGCTTTTTATTACCCACAACTTTGCCATTCACCTTTTTTCCGTAGGACTTTTAGTTTTGCCGCAAATCGAGATAAACCACTTTTTACCCTTAAAAACCCACCCCCTCCCACTTCCCGAACTCGGATCGCCCGTAATTTATTTTTTTCTTCAATTATATCATATTCCCCTCCTTTTCTAATGGGTTTTATCCTACTATTATTTTTTTTCACTTTTTACTGTTTTTGAAGGCTTCGGCACTGGTCTATTTTGGATATGAGGAATCATAATTTTGTACCTATTTCGATGTATTTTGTAGAGGACGCGGAGGACGCCACATAGGCCAAGTATGCGGCATACATGTACACAAAACTTTTTTGCCTTTCACATTGGTGCTACTTTTGTGAAAAATCATTAAAGCCACATCATTACAACAAAAAAAAGGTATATTTGTTAGTATCCCCAAATCTTAACTGTTTCAGAGATAATCACATTTTAGTGATTATTAATTAATGAAATAACATTCGAAAAATGTAGTTGTGTGTACGATAATTTTTTTTCGTATTAGAATAGTATCAGTTAACTTCAAAAATTATGATTACTCATATCCAAAAACCCCCAACATCAAATTTTTGTGCATATGCAGGAAGAAGCGTTAAAGTTATTGTGAGAAACCAAAATTGAAATTTCATGTTCAACATCCTGTATCTCTCTTAATCTCAACATTTTATTGAAGCTAGTTGGTTTGAATCGCATTATTTCAAAGTATATTTCTATGTACACCCTGTATAGAATTGTATAAAACTAAAATTGCTTAATGAATGAATTTCCTTATGATTAATTTCCTTATTATTATAATTAATATGCCATCAATTATACTGTTATTTATCGTCAATGGTTAACACGATGGATGATAATTTAATTATTGAATAAGTATACAGACTGCTTTTAATTTGTGTTCTGCTCGAAACACATAATATATGAGGAGTTAGTAATATCAAAATATACCTCGCTTCGAAATATTTTCACTCACCTACTCATTCAATTACTTGAATAAATGAAATAGCACTAGAAAAATATAACAATTATTAGGTATGTATTATTGAAAAAAAAAATTGATATTCCGTTTCAAGTTTCCAAGCACGAGCAGAGTGGCTGATAGTTTTTTCCAAGGTTTTGATTTTTTTCTTTGTTTCTGATTTGGGTGCGCGGAAGGCATTGTCAGCGGATGTATTGTTTTGGCTCTGCGTGGAAGGATCAGGTAGTGATCCAAGGCTTTAGTCAGTTGAATGCATTCTTTTGAGACAAGAGCTAGTGGAGGTGAGTTTGGATTGGACATGAGGTGGAAGGGTAGATAAATTGTCGGTTGGAAAAAGCTGTAGAGGTAGTGAAAGTAGGACTTATTCTGAATGGGTGCTGGTGGAATGAAGGAGGAGACAGGTGGGTTTTGACAGGTTTCTGCAGTATGTTCAGCTTGTTGGCAGAAGAAACATTCCAATTTGTCTGATGTGATGAAGATTCGATAGGCGGTGTTTTCGTATTTAACTATGCCAGTCAATTTCTTGTCCCCAAAAAACCCTATATACCTACATGTTTAGTGTTAATGCACAATGCACACACATCAACACTAACTTCTTTGAAATAAAATAAAAACATTGTTTCCTGTTTTTGAATAAAACGCACTTGTGAGACTGCATATCTATAAGCTTTATTGAGAGCGGTGTCACATATTCAAGTATTCTGAATGCCAAAATATTTAATAAACTATGCTCAATAACTGGCCTTCAGAAAACTTTGTGTATAATTATCGAAAACTGTAGGAAAACACATGCGAAAATAAATCGGTGAAAAACTTGTCACTTTTGTTAAAGATAACGTTAATGAGTACTCGAAACGAAAAGGACAGCCTACACACTTGAAGGTCAGAGGTACAATTATTTCTGTAATGTTAAAGTTGATAATTCCATTTAGTTGTATTTTACAGGATGATCATATTAAACACTACCGACATTTCAATTACGTAAAGTTGTCTTTTTAGGGGACCTTGCAGTTACACCAATGTAATCTTTTAGTGAAAACACTCTCAATGACACACATTTTTTTTATAATTTCCAAAAAAACTATTTCTCATCATCTCAATAATCAACCGTCCTAAGCAGGAATATTCCTTCTTAGTGAGCAGATAATAGATATAATACAATACTAAGAATAAAAAAATCACTATTCTAGAACAAAAATTCACAATCGTTCTCAATCAGTAGGCCAAGCAACGGAGCTTGCTGGTATAGAAATTTTTGACAAAAATCCTAGTAGAAAACGGCATTTTTTATGCTTGCCTTTTTAGACTCTCCTGGCATGAATCCCTCATCGCTTTAATATTGTTTTTATTCTGACGATGGTCACATACGTTTTCTTCAGAACATAATATCTAAGCATTTTTGTGTTAATGATTCATTGAGAGCATTTTCGGTTGTTTCAGTAGAGAGCAATGACATTGCTTGTTCTTTAAATAAAACTGAGGTTTCGCGTTGGTTGGTTTACATACTAACCAACTAGTTGGTTATTATGTATTACTACCAATATCAGGTTCACACTTCATCCAACTAATGTGGATAGTTTACAAACTAGCCAAAAATGCTATCTAATTTCTGTAATTTCCTTGTGGTTTGAGTTTTAGCGACAAATTTTGTATAGTTTATAAACTAACTGGATAGTATACAAACCATCCATTATTCGTAGCTATTTTAGTGAAAATATGATTTTTTATCAAAATAACCAGGCAGTTGGATAGTTTGTATACTATCCAACTAGTTTATATACTAGCCAAGTAAATACTTCAACCGTAAATTATAGATAATTGGAATACGAGCAAAATGAGGGGTCGAGCAAGTCAATCGAATAATTTTTAGGAACTGAGAAAATCAGGAAAGACGGAAAATAAGTATTGAAAATTCATATCTTTGTCGAGCTAAAACTTGGTACAAAAGAAGTTCTTCGTATGCCTTTTATATGCTAGGAAAACAGACGCCAAGCGACGGTTACTTTGATCGCAATTGGAATTTTATTTTTTTCATACGATAATTTGCAGCGTGTCTGGATTGACTAGCTCAACCCCTTCGTATTTTAATTATCTACAATTCATCCATAGGTACCTACCATTGAAATTGCTTCCGCACGTTTCACGCTAGATGAGAAAAACTAAAAAGGGAGTTTTTTTTTCAACAGTAAAAACACAAGAGCTTTTTTTTTATCAGATAAATTTCTCTTTGCAACGAAACAGTTTTGCCAATCACTAATTTTACGAGAAAAACTGACAGGATAAATCTAATGTCAGTTTTTCGAGCAAATTTAGTGATTGGCAAAACTTTGAGTTAAAGAGAAATTTATCTGATAAAAGGAAAGTTCGAGTGTTTTTTGGCAAGATAAATAAACGACAGAATATATGGATGAACAACAACAATAATTATCTTTATTAACCAAACTTGCGACTCATTGTCATTGTGTAAAAGTGACGTCCGCTTACTAGATATTGAGGAAGAGGAGTTTTTATCGCGATAAACCTTTTTGCACCTTTTTTATCGATGTCAAAGTGACAATAACATTTCCAGGTATATGACATTTTAACATTGGAGTTAATTTATCGTTTTAAATGTTTATAACAAATGACTGAACATTTGCGTGTCCAAAACATATCAAAATGATACTACACAATGTCTTTGATATGATGGCATCATCCGTTTTTTACAAGGATTTTTGTCAAAAATATTTACCTATTGCTTGGCCTACAGGTACAATCAGTTATTATTGACACCTTTGCTTTAACCAGATACGCCCATGTTTCCTAATATTGATAAAATTTTTACTTTCCAAAGAGGTCATTCCACTATGTATATTAATATTTTTCAAGGTTCCGCGTTTATTCTAAAATGTATTCAAGAAACTAAACAAACTAAAGTTTGTATTGTTTTAGTTATTGTCAGGTGTCGCAGACGGTGTATACCCATAATATACGTAATTCACCTGTTGCATGACCAAAACAATGATGGAAAAAAGGCGTGTAGCAACGATTAGGTCGACAGTCTTTCACTTAGACAAGTAGTTATTCTCGGTTGCAACATTTTCATTTTTTACGAGAGAATTTTAATCGAGTTTCGCAATCTTTTGTTGAAATTGTTACATACAGGGCAAGTAAGATAATTGTTCTTCGAGTCTTTATGAATAATCTGTGCAACCAAAGAAGAAAAAATTGAAAAATCAATTTTGTGAGTATAAGATTTTTTTATGAGATACATACAGCATCCGACCTCGTTTTTAATTGGAAAACATCTAAATTTTGTTGTAGAAGAAGAGTATAGATGAATTCTGAGAAAAAGTTTTTATTTATTTCAACTCTCTCCTGGGGCTTGAAAAAGATTCCTATAACCACATGACAATACTAAATGTACAATTTGTTACTTATTAGATTTTATCATCAAAATTGGCTTTAGTCTTCATAAAAGTTTCTTGGATGCAAAAATGCTTTCTCCGGTCGCCAATTGGTTGGGGTTGAGTTGTCTTCCTTTCAATACAGGGGCACTTTCTTTAATCCCACATTTAACAATTTGAAACGAAAAAAACGTACCTACCTTTTCAAATTTTTCCCTATAACGTGAAAAATGTGATTAATGTAAAACTAATCAATTCAATTTTTACCGTATGTAAACTATATAGTCAAAATATTTTCAGTTATTATAATACATTTGAGATAAAAATATCATGATATAAACAAAAAATTAAATCTTATTATGTACTAATTTCCGTAATATAAGTAGTATATCTATTCTATATCCTTGGAATTGAAAATGACTAAAACAATCTTAACCTTAGACAAGAAAAAAAGATCTTATCCAAGATTTTAACCGCAAAATGGGTAAATCTGAATATTCAAAATTGTAACGTGAGATTTGTTTGCTTGTACTTGGTTGAGGTCATAACAATGTTATGTTTAAAATGATATTTATATTATATGTCTAATTATACATTATTTTCTTCAAATATGCATTTCTATACTTTTTGATTAAAAGCCAAATGAAATAACATTTCTATTTCTGACGGTTCGTTGTTTTATTAATTTTTTTCTATTGTTCCAGAATGTCTACCTTACTAAAGTGGGCCCAAAATACACAGGGTAAATTGAATGGAAAAAATATGAATGGAGC